>QLPC01000316.1:0-24888 GCA_003314055.1 Lactifluus hygrophoroides | reverse complement strand
AGGTACGCTGTCACGGGGCACAGGCACGTGCTTGTGTGGGCCGCACTGTCCCGGAAGGTGCCGTCCTTGTGGACCCAGTCCAGGTGCCTGAGCAGGAAGGTACGGTACCCGTCGTCGCCCTCTCCCATGGCGGCAACGTCGCGCTTGGCAAACCATATGCGGACGCGCGCTGAGAGTATGCCAGCGGTTTTGGCGGCCTGGACCGCGTGTTCGTGGTGGCGCTGCGTGTTGCGGAAGCGGACGGCGACCGCATTGGCGATGCCAAGGACCTCTAGCATCCATACTGTGTCGATCGAGACCGCATCGTTGCTGCTGTCACGCACTAGGTCGGCTCTCATGCTTGCGATGTTGGAGTCGGTGTCAATTTTGGTAATGTCTTTGAGGTGGGCGATGGCGCTGACATACATGTCGGCAGGCGACTTTTGTGTGGCTTCGGGACGAGCCATTCTGGTTTGCTGCTGAATTTCTAGAGACCTATTTTGTAAGCAGGCGATTGTGCGCTGCGGATAGGATGGTTGTGTAGTGGGTGTTGGTTTTTATGTATGAGGTCTCAACATAGGAGCGAGATGGCAGGTGGCTTTGTTTGACTGACAGCGATGACGTCACTGGGCTGCGCACCGACCCCAGTCTGTGGCTCGAGTTTTTCGGCGGTGCACAGTGATGACCTCTTGACCTACATAAGCAGACCACGTCCAAAAACGATGTCGACCCGACAACCGTGAAACAGCCGTGAAAGAGCAACAACAAAGGCAAACAGGCCCAGAAAGGCGAGCGCGCCGAGTGGGAGTATTCGCGAATACGTTCTTGAAAGATCCGAATCTGACATTAGTTGGGATCCACCCGCTGTAAAATGGCACCCAAATTTCTTCCTGCCAGGAGGAATGTCCTCCATATCACGGTTACGTGGATGCTTTGTCGAAAGGCCAACACCCATTCGGCATAGCGACCGAACTTTGTCTGAGCTTGCTTTGCAACTTTCTGGACTCGTTGTCCTCTTTTTCCATTATCACAAGTTAGAAACTACACTGTATGATTAATACGTGAAAACAGAAGCGATCCTCTAGACTATAATTAGAGAAGGGTCCCAAAAAAGACCTAGGATATTTACCGCGTCAATCCTGAAAATCTCTCAGTCCCCGTACCTCTTTGCCTTCCTTTTGGGGAGAAGGTAGCAGTTTGGGTTAGTATTGACGTTGAAATAGAAGGAAGCTGCGTTCATGGCCGCTCTTCAACAGCGTGTCACCGAGCTACCCCCCTGAACGCATATAACTATTCACTGTCGGAGTTCGTTCTGATCTGCACATGGTATCGGAAGTGTAACGGCGCCTGTTGCCTCTGTACAGACCTCCAATTGCGAAGACCGCAGAATTTTGGTACTGCATGAACCGAAGTCAAGCCGTGAATTGTAGCGACAGTCACGAGTGTTGCAGACCGAAAGAGCAAGAAGCTCCTGCAAAGAGCCCGTCGTAATGACGTGCGAAACACCAGAAGAAACACCACGCCCGTTGAACTCCTTGTCGTTTATTCGAAGATCGCAGAATGAGCCGAGAGTGAGCTGAGATCGGCTTTGAGAATGACCGTCGACTTCGCTCAGAGCTGAGAGATGAGACAAGAATTGAAAAGGGTAATTCGACGTCGCTACCGTTAGTATGCTTTGCCAAAAAAGTGGCGTTGGTTGTTGACCATCTGGCTCGGATGCTCCGAGTCCTTCAGTACAGCCACCGGCATCTGAAACAAGATGCAAGCACCCTTTTCTTGATACAGCATTCAAAACATCTCATGAAATGGGTTGCGTAGCTGTACCTTATACCTGACGTCAAAGGCTTCATCGACGTCTGGAAACGTGAGATTAACAAGTTCCCCTTTGAATATAGTATCCGAAGGCGTCAGGTTTGACAATCTGTAGACTAGTATTAATAGAATACCTTCTAAGGAGATCCGCCACCGGACGCCCGGAAATGAAGTGAGTGGATTAGATATACAAATGCATCAAATAGTTTTTTTTTTCGACAAGAAGAAACCCTATGGTGTTCACCAGCATCTCCGTTGGACCATTCCGCCGGGCCATGGATAACCAAAACCGATGCGCGGGTCCCCAGGGCTTTGCTTGTTCACGTTTGTCACAACTATAGAAATTGATAGTCTCAAGAAGTGAGTTAACTGGCTTGGAGAGAGGGCGTCCATAGGACGTGTCAATGGTTCTGTCAGATCTGACCTCACTCGTGGGCAGGCCATTGACAACATCGCCATTAACCACTTTCGCCCACGCCCCTCCTATTAGATCCCGCGTTATGCCCTTTTTCGTCTTTGGTAAGCTTGTGCTTCTCGCCTCCATCCAGCCTCGGTTCCTTGGCCGTGCTATCATCGCCTTCCTGCTTGCGTTTATGTACAGCTTTCTTCTGGCCACGGAATCTGATGAAGCATGGTCAACTTGGAGCTACAAACCGTCTTTTACTGAGAGGAGGTCCTAGATGGAATTGTCAAACCAGCGTTATGACAGTGTTGCAGTGTACGAACAAGGGCGGTCCGACCGAATACATTGTAGTTACGCTCATGACGCCAGTCTACTATCCAGTTGCTTATCTAATTTACCTTATCCGACGACCCGAGGGTTTCAGAGCTTAATTCTAACTTACTCAAGCTACGTATAATCGTTACTCTAGCGCTCACACGTCTGCACTTGCGCCAAATGTACAATCGAGCCGAGTCAGGAAATGTCCTTCTGAGCCATATAAAGAGGCCATGCTGCCTCGATCCTGCTCGAGGACGATAATACACAGCTCCAACTATGTCGACGATCTACGTTCCAACAGGGTAAGGCCCTCTTCTGTATACTAGCCGTATATAGCTCGGGTGACAGTTCCCGTGTTCCTAGTTTCTCCTGGGTTGCCGCATCTCTCTTCTCCGTCGCCGCACTGTTGCAATGGCAATCCATCTCTGTCGGTGGAGCGAGGAAGAGGGCAGAGATACCTTATCCTCGAGGTGGGTTGTTTCATGGCAGATTATCTCTCTCTCGAGCGCTGACAACATACGGTCCAGCCTACGCTGAGAAAGCGGAGCAGGAGGCTTCAAAAGATGCACTGGTTTTCAACTGCATGCAGCGTGAGGCCTGGTCTCTGGGTTTTTCTTTTTTTCTCCCTTCCTTATCGAGAAATTTTACAGGGTCGCATCAGAACACACTTGAGAATGTCCCTGTCATTGTCACAACGTATGTTTACCATTCTTTCCGCACAGTCACCAACTTCATATGCCCACGTTTATGATAATTAGAACTCTGATCAGCTCTCTCCATTATCCGATCCACGCCGCTGTGGGGTGCGCATCCTGGATCGCGGGGCGCATCTTTTATACAGTTAGCTATGGAAGTGGGGACCCAACGAAGGTATATAATCTTCAAGCACATCCTGGCCAACAATTCTGAATAAGCTCCCCCGGCCCTCCGTCCAGCGTGTCATGTCATCAGCTGTTTGCCTCATCATGCAGACTAGTGAGAGAAATCCCCCCAGTAATAACACATGAGTTTTGACCATCGTTTTAGTCCTGAATCTTCTTGCTGGGAAGGTTGTATTTGATTTGATTAAGGGTGGTGTGTAAGTGGTGGTGTATTGGACGCCGCGGCATATTGAGTCCGAGTCCGAAATTATCTCATTCTTCGTTTACGAAAGCAAGCGGCGCGAGTCACGATCCATACCCGCAATGCGTGTCGTGTGTATACATTGCCTGGCAGTCCAAAAGCGTTGGAAAGATGCAACGCGTAAGGATACATCTCCGTTACCCCCTAGTACCTGATAACAGCTCAGGTTCGCCCGAAGCGCATGCCTGGTGACATCGCCATTACAGTCCCCAACACCACTGAGCATTATCCGACCAGAGGAAGGATATGCTCGAAAGTCTGTGGTCTCGGTAACGAATTTCTTCCCATACTAGTCCAGCGAAGACATTGCCAGCGGGATGCTCCTACAAATAGAGTAGGGGCGCATATTTTGCCAATCACGCGAGTATCCGCGGATCGCTTGACCTCCATCATGGTCACGAGGACGCTTCGTCGAAGGAGCCTGTGAGCTTGCTTTTGCAACTTTCTGAACTTGTCGACCTCTTCTTCCATTATCGAAGCTAGAAGTTATGTCATTAATACGTGCTTGGGTCTCAATGGTCTCATCGATATCATGTGAAAAACCTGCGTGGCTCGAAGAGAAGGCGTTCATAAAACCTTGAGATCTGACCTCACTCGTGGGCAATCCACCATCGCCATTAAGTATTGCATTTGAAAGGTTGTCCTAACCGCCCTTTCAGAAGCCACTTCCAACCGTTTGATTCCAGGGAGAGCTGGACGGTTCGACTTGAAGGAGATTCGCAAAGACCAACCCCATCTCAGCGGTTGAGCTTCTTCAATAATCGCCGCCTGGCCCAGCCTGGGAGTTGCATCGGGACGAACTTTCGCTAAAAAAAGACGGGGATCCGTGATGTAGTGCGTACTGTACTAGCAGCAACCTCCTTTAGGCCCGTTCAGTTATCATTGTGCTTATCTGTCCACGGCCACAATCGGCATAGTCTCGGAGAAATTGTCTATGATAGGACAGTTTGCCCTCGGTCAGTCTAGTACAGGGTTTTGTGGTTCTGCGTAACTATCCGTAATCACCTTCAACATTTCTGATCCCACCCTGCCTGCTTCCTCGAACCGAGGTTCAAAAAACTTTGCCGTCTCTTGGAACCTCGTCCTATACAAGTCAAAGTTGCCGAATGAAACGCACTGGCTCCACCCACGAGACGCAACCACGAATTCAACGTCGTCGTAGCGGTGCGATACATCATATAAAGCGGCGTGGATAGCGGCGTCTAGCCGCTGTTCGGATCTAAAAAGGTACTCGGCGACACCGAACCACATACGAAATATCGGTGTAGCTGCGAGCTCTAGATGCTTGAAAGGATTGAGACCGAGGCGTGCCCAGCAGTCTACCATTGCGAGTAATGAGAGATGAGAATTGGCCAAAGGACGATCCCCATTCCCTTGTGACCCCTTCTTGCCCAAGCTGAACTGGTCGAATACGCATTCAGATAGGAAAATTGGTGCCCGAACCGAGCTTTGAGCATCATCGAAGACTTTGTCTCTTGCTTCGTACAGACGCTTGCGGAGTCCATCCTCGTCTGCTGCGAGCATGAGCTTGAAGATATCCGTTGTGCTTTGCGCGTATTGCTTGATTTGCGTCCTCGCTACGGGGTTGAGAATCGCCAGGCCTGCATATACATGCCATTTGCTTGAAAAGATCCGGAGCATGATGTTGACCTTTACTGTCTCGATGCCACCGACGTAATATCCATGTTCCCATGGGTAGGATGCGGCACTCGCCCATGCAGTCCCCATACTTTATGTGTAGAAATCAGAAACGATGACTGCAGTCCTATTACCAGGTCGACGTACCTGAGAAATGCTGCATGTGTGACGGCCTGTGTGTTGGCGGTAACTTCGTCATGTTCTTCGTATGACATGTAGACGTAGCGCGACTGAAGAGGTCTCAAGATACTCTCTACCAAAGTAAATGCTTCATCTGTGGCTCTATGCTTAATCAGGACCTACGGAGGGTTATACAAAACGTGTCATTGGGCAATTAAAAGATGAGCGCACCAGTGGCTGGTCCTGCGCTGGCACCGTCGGGCCATGTAATGAATGACAAGAAATGATATGGACGTCCTCTGGGAGATGCTGCTCGAACGCTTCGCGCTCTGGCGCCTTGACAGACGTCTGGCCGGCAACGACCGCTCCGACTTTAGTGGCTAGTGATGATCATGATTCTATCGCCGAACGAGGTTTGGACAGCCAAATAAGCTTACAAGGCCCGTACTGAGCAACAACTCTGTTGATATTTTCAGCTTCCACGGAGTATATGATGAAATCTGAAGTTCTTGATACGTTATGTCCATCGCGAAGAACATGTATCCCGGGCGTGTCTGAGAGTGTGGTCAGTAGGTATGGCCGCGTGTTTTACAATTCAGTCTGTTTATACCTTGATAGTCGGCTCTCAACGAGTCGTACATCTCAGGAAGGTCGCAAACATTGATCCTACAGAGCTCCCTGATTCGGGGTGTGATGGGAATAAAAGATGGCTCACTTCTTCCATCCAGCAGCTGAGAGATAGTCGGCATACATCTTTCCCATCGCTCCCATCCCGATAAGCCCAATCGTGGGTTGTTCATCCACTGTAGCGTCGGGAGTCACATCTGGGGCAATCATGGCGAAGGGGCACTGTCACTGATGATACAGTGGATGGGACAAGGAAGATCGGAGTGGGATCAGATCGGAAGCGTTGATTAGGACAGGAGAATAAAACAAAGGACAACTGTATGAACTATGGACCAAGACTAGTGCGTACAGGTCCCAACAAAGTCACGGTAGCTCAATAACTACACTGAACAAGAAGTCGGACCGACAACCCCAGAAAGTCATGAACGAGATATGTTTTGATACTGCAACGATGCGGAGTCGTATTCCCTCTGAAATAAGCGGTGTCTCTGATCCATCATATACCTAACGAATTATTATTATTTAGGACTCCCCAAAGTGACCGTAGCACTCACGCCATGAGTTCTGTCACGTAGTCTCTCACCAGACCTACGCTCTCCGGGTCCATAGTAGACCCCGCCACCATCGCTGGCAAGCTTACTGGTAGCAAATATAAGTTGCGAATTGTGCCACAGATCGAAGACACGACAAACCGATCATCCGCAGGAGGTGCTCTGCTCCATAGATGGCGCTCATCTCGCGCTCTTGGCTGACTTGCACAGTTGGCCCTGTTACATATCGCTTGCGTATTTCCGCGTACTGTGGCCGCTCGAAACGGTAAAGGAGGTTGGATCCCAATGCTTTGTCAAAATACACTTGTAAACCAGATACAATAGTTGGAAGCACTACTTGCGGGTCGCGGAGGCTAGGAAGGACAAAGATATAGTCAAGGAATAGTTTAAGCATCGGGAGAGATGGAATTACTTTGACGATGAAGAGTCGAGAATATGTTGCTTGAATTCCTCCAGTATTTCCGCAACAGTGGGACTCCTGGGTAAGGTCACCAACTGGCAGAAGGGCGACGCCCCAAGAGTGCTCAGAGCGGTGGATGCGACAGATGCGAGTTTTCAACGCACCTGGTTATTTTTCGTCACTGCCTCCCAGTCGTCCACGAGGAGGACTTTCAGCGGGTCTGGCACGACCAGCCGCATCTCCGGTCGTCTTGTCCCATCATCGTCATCACGTCCCCTTTTTGTGCCGCGCCCGCCCTCTTTACGTCGCCCGCCTCCTGATTGTGTGCCGCGCGTGGAGGTGGCCGTTTTGGAGGCGGAGGTGCTAGTCGACGTGGCAGCGGCTTGCGCACGGGAAAGGTCCTTCTGAAGGGAGAGGTTGGCCTCGCTGAACTTGAGGAGGCGCGCTGTTGGGACCCATTCGTCCCAGCTAGAAGCGAAAGATGGACAGTAGAAGTCAGAAAGCGCAGTAAGGGAACGCGGGTGGGGCGCACGTCTGCTTCCAGCCCTTATAGTGCACAAAGTAGTGCGGCCCAACTGTTTCTAGTTTTGTGTTCGTTTCGTCCCAGACCTCGCATTTGAGGACTTTGGCCTCGTAGATGAGCGGTCCGTGATAGCAGAGTACGCGTTCGCCTAGTGCGAAGGATGGTGTTGACATCACTAACTATGCGGGGTCTTGTTTGTCGGCGGAGCCCAGCAGGTCGCCGTGAGACGCGATTTTGTTCCGAGGTCTAGGGCTCACGCTCGAGCTTGAGCTTTATTTCCTCCTATACAGGGGGCGCGGCTGTTAGCTGGGTTCAACGATGAACAGGAGCACGTAAAACCGCGTCGTGGATACGCGTCACAATGGACGCTGGGGCGTAACGAGCATAGCATATTGCACTCATACCGTGCTGCTCTACGTTGTGCATCGCCCTCTCGAATTTTCTGAATTCTGAACAATGTCTTTATTATCATACACACAACTCGGAATTATGAGACAAGTACGCCTTCCCCCCGTTCGTTTACTAGTGCCAACTTCGAAAATTCCAAGACTCGGATAGGAGCCTTGGGACCTTTAGCGTATCCGTCCCCAGGCTCGTCATAGGCCCACTGACACAATGCTCGGCGAACGGACATTGCTTGGGGCCCATCACAGTATACCTTTATATAGTCAATTTCTGTAAGCCGACTTTCTGAAGCCCGAGCGATCGGCATTAGTGGAGGCGAGGGATCCGAAGGAGTCACCTCGGTTTCTCGATTGGCAGGGAGGTGCGATGATATAGCAGACGACATGGCCCTTTGTTGGGATCCGGTACGAGGCAATCGCGGAGCTGTATGGAAGGAGAGCGACAATGATCCCGTTAAAGGACCACCAGGCATCTCTTCCTGTGCGCAAGATCTAAGAAAAGTCCAGAGCTGTCGAAGTGAACTATGAGTCCAGATGATGTCGGGGTCCGACGGGTATTCAGGTCCTGGAAGTGCTAGATGGCCAAGAGCGATGCTAGCTCTAGAAACTCCGTCCCAAGGCGGGAGACCGCGTACGGGTATCACCCAGGCGACACGAGAATAGGCGGATGAGATGAGTGCCCTGATAGAAGACGTTGTCTGTGGTGGAATCGGCGCGAACGAAGAGTGAAAATCATCACTGGCATGCGAAGCACGGGGTAACGTAGATTGCGGTGGCTTGAGAGGAGCGGGAACGTAATGAGGCTTAATGAGGCGTCGTCAGCGACAAGGGCACGGTTCCAGATGAATCATATACCAAGGGTATGAGCTCGTCAAGCGGTTCCGTGTCTACCTCCACCTTCATTCGCTTGGTCGGAGGCTGTGAAGAACCGACCAACGAGGGTTGGGCGTGGTCCTCCACTGGAATTACTACTTTGCTGACATTAGGTCGTGGACGTGGAGAGCAAAACAGCACGCTTTCAAAGGGCTGCAAATTGGCTGTAGTAATCGTCTCCGATTGCGAGGAACGAGCATTCCATTCCCTGATGGCGCTCACCGCGGAACCAGGTGCGGTTGGTATGAGTGGAGGCAGGAGAAAGTATGTAAACGGGTTCCTGAGAAAATCTAAGCATAGGTCCAGTGAATCGAACAACTGAAATTCAGAAGCATGAATGCCAACCCTCTTGCGACCCTGTGTATCTAATATCTGGCATCCGCCACCCAGCGATTCCGCATCCAGCATGAGCAGTTGCGCGGCCTTGAGAAAGAAGCCTGGCATCTTCGGTGCCTGTGTCAAAATTAGAAGGCTGATCTTGACATTGGGAGAGAGCGTGAACTGTAACGGGGTGGTGGTTCATGAAGACAGAAAAAAGGGACGGAATTGGTGTCGCAGTGCCTCTAGACACGACGTGGAAGTCGGTTATGATTTCAATAGTCAATAAATACTACTATGGCTCTATTAAAAAAATGCTATCCATGCTACTTGAGATGCGAGAAAAAGAACTTATTAGCATAATTATCAGTCTGCGGTCGTCACGGTGCTATACGTCGTTAAATGCATACTAGCCGATCACTTATCCTTCTTCAGCTCCTCCAACTGCAGTACAAGGCCCTCGGCAATAATTCCCGACATCTCAGCCTGAGCGCCTGCGTCACCATCTAGCGGTTTGCTGTCAAGTAGGGGTGACACAGACTCGGATTCTGCCTCGGACGGATCCATGCTCGGGCTGAAGCGGTGGGACTTACTCTGTGCCTCGACCAGCTCTTTGCGCAGGGCTTCCAGCTCACGTTCGAACCTAATCGTTATCAGAGAGTAAAAGCGCACTCGTTGCCAACGCACGCACTTTCGACCAAAGACTTCGATGTAAAATCCTCCTCCGTTCCACACGCTCACACTTAATATGATTAAAAGGTACGCGCCAGACCAGAATGGCGAGTCGTAGAGGATGAAGGCAGGAGGGACACCCGTGAGAACAGCATAGGCTTGTAATAGGTCGCGTTATTAGTACACCTTTAAACCAAGTCTTAGTTACACTTACCAAACTGCCCCAGCATAAAGTATAGCGTTCTGTGCTCCGGATTCACTTTAGAGAGGGTGTTCCCGATAAGACCGGGCTTGCTAATTAGCCAATATAGAGATGTGGCACGTTGTCCGGACTCCACTTTCTTACGGCGATTGACGTACACGAGCTATAGCTCGATTGAGCGTTGAAACCCTTCAAGAGATTTAAAAAATCGAACCTTCCAGTACAGAAACTGCCATACGAGATCTACAACAAAGAGTGAGAATGATCAGACAGGTGACGTATTCACACATACAGATAATGCTGCTTAGTAGAAACGCTCGCCATGGATGTAAATGAGGGAGTTCCTTCAACGCAGGGAATCGTCCCTCAGAGCCTGGATAGAAATGCCTAGCAGAGAAAGTCAGAGGTGTTGCAAAGACGGGATACACAACGCACCGGATCACCGTGAGGGTGAAGGCTGGGTACACATGTATGAAGAGGCTGGTCACCTTGTCGGCGTCGTGAAAGACAAGACTATTCCTCCACGTGATAACCGCACTCGCAACCGCGCCGTGGCTGAGGCAGTAGCATGCGACGAAAAGGGAGGGCGACTGAGGGAGAAACCAGAGGTATACAAAGTTAAGGATGTTTACATAGTAACATAAGTCAAAGAGAAAATAGTGCCATTGTATCTTCTTGTAGGCATAGAAGCGATAAGATAGAAGGCAAAGTAACTGAAGAGAATATGAGATGTGGACGTATCTGGAAAAGACATGAACAAAAGGATAGAGGGTAACTTGATAACTCACTCTGGTGCTAAACCGAAGAGTAGTGAAGAGAACACTAGATCCATGACGCCGAAGAAGAAGCTTATCTTCTCACGCGTACGGACGACCTTGGCAGATTGCCACGCCGCACCTAATGAGGCCATGCGTGTTGAGACCTGCTCAGGCTCAGTAGCTGAGATCAGTACATCACGATGGCACAAACCTTCAGCTTCAACTTGGCCACCTCGCGCTCAAAATTTTCTGCGAGGACATCGGGGCTTGGGGGCTTGCCCTTGAAGATCTCATTAAGAGCAACTTCAGCCCGCAACTTGAGTTTGTCCTTGCGTTTTGATATATTGCGTTGCAAGAGATCCATGCGCGCATCCCAATACGTCTCTAACGTATCTGTGAAGCAGGGTCAAGATCAGATAGAGGTCTCTTTGTGTCCGAGGATATTGTGGTGATGGGGCGTACCCAGCAGCGTGAAGGCATGAGCGAACTCCGACCCTTCGTCACGAACAAGGCGATCCACAGGGCGCGAGCTGAAGTAGCCCATTGGGAAGAGATTAGGATAGTCTGGGTGGGATAGAGGAGAAGGCGGTCTTGAATCCGTGGACATTGTGGTTCATGGAGAGTGTGGTCGTGAGAGGAACAAGCAGAAAGATGCCACGAGGCACAAATTGTATGGAACGCGTCCGACTCGATTTGTGGATTGTGAAGAGTGGCAAAGTTCGCACCCGTCATACTTGATTAGTCATCAAAGTATATTATCATCACGTGCGTATATGATCCATCCAACATACGAAAAGCCGAATAAATCCAAGAGATGAACTAGTTGCTATCTTACATGGTGCCCCACTGACCGCTCCCCTGTCCAACATGAGTGCTCGCATAACTATTTGGTGGCTGCGTCAACCAGCTAGTGAAGGGATTCCCTCCCACAGCTGTGCCACTTGGTTGCACATTTCCAAACTGAGGTGGCTGTGGCCGAAATGCTGTTTGCGTGGGTTGTTGGAACAATGACTGTGGTTGCTGGTAAGGTGCCTGAATTGGCTGCTGAAATGGAGATCCCAAAAAAGGACCAGGTGATGGAGTTGTCGACATAAATGGCGCCTGGGATTGAGGAGACAGCGTGCCCTGAGACAGTGTAGATGTATTAAAGAACGGATTTATGACAGACTGGGAGAATGCTGGTTGTTGAACCTGTGGGAGCTGCGCCTGGGGCACAAAAGGAGACTGCAGGGCAAGCGATGACCCGAATGGCGACGTGGATAGGAGGCCGTTCTGCGGTGCTTGAGCCGGAGTCTGTTGCTGAGCTGTCATCTGCGCAAATGGATTGATTGCACCTGTACCAGCAAGGAACGGTGACTGAATTGGTCGTGTGGCGACGCCAGTACCTGAGAAGTCGACTCCTTGGGCAACGTTGGCGCCCAAACTGGGATTATGAGAAGCTAGCCCAGTCGAGGAGGATACACCAGGAGGAAAGCCTGGACCCAAGCCACTACCTGCATTTAGGTGGGACGTCGGAATGGGCGCGGGAGGCAATGTTGTGGACGATAGGTACTGCAGTGGTAAAGTGGATGTCTGGGTCGGACCTTGTAATGTAGCAAGGTCAGACCATACACCACCCAGAGGGGCTTGTGGTAACTGCTGCTGTGCCTGAGATGATGTTGGCTGAGTGACTGAGTGAGTCATTGTGGCGCCTGTTGGCACCTGGGTCGGCTGGGTTAGAGCACGGCTTGGCTCAGCAGGTACTGCCCTGGTCGGTGGGAGAGAAGACTTGGGGGGTGGTAATGTCTGGGATCGTGACGGGTTTGAAGAAACCGACGAGGAAGAGGGCGACAATTTGATAGATGTGGCAGATCGGGAAGGCCCAAGGTGAGAGGCAACAACAGCGGATCGGTCTGTGAGGTTGATAAAGCGTTTAAACTCATACTTGTCTGGAAATATGAATAAAAATCTGAGATCGGCTCGGCTCTGCGAGGTAGAACAAAGCATCATTACCTCGAATGAACTTTTCCAACTCGCTGTCCCGCTCTGCATCTATCATATTTGTTGGAGGGGGGTTGCGAACCTCATCCGGATTATATATATGATTGGATTTGGTGTTCCCTATCCGTCGCATGTTCTGCAAAGGACGAGTTCACGCTGCGTACTTTCAGCAACTAGTATGAGAGACGCACCTCAACTTGCTCCTTTGTCCAGATGTCCATCGTCAAGCTTTTTCTGAAAAAAAAATTGCGTCGGCATATATCGATAGGTGTCACTAGCAGCTCAAACCCACACTTTGGAAACGTGTGTCCCGATCTTTCGATGAATGCTGGCACAATTCACACTGCACAGGTTGAGCGTCGCTCGAAGATAAAGATAGTACCATACCAAATGAAAATTCCGAGGTTATAGGAGGCCCATCGCGGATTCCGTGTCTTACAATCGGCACATAGATCTACGAGCGTTAGGAGGGGCAACGAGAAGGAAACATGTTAGCAATCGCGCAGGGTCATGCAAAGTCTGGGACTGCTTGGCAGAGCCTGCCTGCAGAAGCACCATTATCCGCGTTCCCACTTTGAAAGTAGGGAGCGAAGGGCATAAAGAGTGGAGTAGACCGCTCATGCACTGGATCCAAGACGGTATGCTCACCATTCCCAGGCTTCGTTGCTAGCTCCAGAAGAGCCTTCTGACTGCGCTCCGCTGCAATTTTGCTCACGTTCCCGGACATAGGAAGTTAGAAAGTGAACTTGCAAAGTAAGGGACGCGGATGTGAGCGTGTGGGAGTGGCACGGCGGGGTTTTACGATCATGCAGCCAAGACCCGCTGTCATCGCGACAATACTGTGCCATTCCATTCCCGGCCTCCTATGGGTTTCTAACGGTCTAAGCCATTAACGTCATCACGACTGACACAACATCATGGCTGCGGGCGAGTCCCATGTCGACCCTGTGACCGTATATGCTGCGTATTCCTTTGCAGATGATCAGACCTATCAAGTGAGCAGATCCTAATGCGACAACAGGACATTTGGGTCTTGCATTAACATCAGGTTGGCTTCTGCAAGGCGGGCTTGGCTACACTTTGCTCCAGCGGCGCTCTCGAAGGTCTATCTGGCGAAGCAAGGGAAAACTTTCTGAGAAGATCACGAGTATTTTACTTCAACCAGTGAGCATTTGTCACTGCTTACACTGGGATCAGAAGGCTCACTTCTTTCAGGGCCCATGGTTATAACATATCTGAATCCGTTGCCAAGGAAATAGAAGGTTAATTGAACTTCTAGAGAATACTTAACGCATTCTCTGATATCGCTTCATTTTAAACTGAAACGCATATACATTCATCCTATTACACATGGACAGAGGGCACGATTGCACAGGAACGGACTGTGCTTGCACAGAGCCCCGAAACCCCTAGGACTCTTACATTCGCAGAGCTTCAGACTCTCATTGAACAAGGAAAGACGGATGAGATTCCGAATAACAAGTGTATACCTGATGCGCTCAACGTAGGTGTACGTATATCCTTATTCCATATTCAAGCGACACGCCTGGCAGGAGACACCCCCAAGTCAGACGTCCGCTCCACAACGCAAAAAGCCCTGGGAGCTCTCTGACAAATGCAAGGATGGATAGTTGGACGTCTTCGGCTAGGCATGACTTCGTTAGTCTCTTTAACTCCGTTCATGATTCTGAAATACTGTCAGTCTAAGTTACTACTGTATCGCATGTATTGCATTTCGAAATGCAGATTTTTAACAGATCGTGTAACCGATTTTTGGTGGGATACTTTAGCTATTCAAAACGTGAAAAATGCGGTACAATGTAGCCAACATGATCACACAGCTAGTGATAGTAGAAGCGCAACGGATCGACTCTGGTGTAGGAATAGGAACTCAGTCTTTGGGGAGGAAAGACTGAGGGATGAAAGGCGAAAACTATCGTGAAATAAGAACGAGGAACTCCGAGGACGCGCGGAGGAACGAAATGAGCCTTGATATACTGAGGGCGACGGAAGTGAGAACTCGGAAGTCCTCGATCCGACCGGCCTTGCCAGCCCGGTTGATAGGTGAGCGGTGTTGTTCCTTCTTCCAACATCTGGGCCTCGCATGGTGTTATGGCACACATTCCAGAGCGCCTTCTTGGTCGGACTTGCTCTTGATGGCAGTAGATTCTTACAGTAAGTTATTCTCATTGGGGCATTGCTCAGTCCTGAGCCAGGTTGTCGAATCTACTATCGCTTGGCCGAAAAGGGTGATCAAGGCAAACAGTTTGCGTAACGACATCAGGAAGTTGACAAAAAAGTTTCGAGAGGTTTCTCAACCTCAAAAACCTCAGAAAACCCCAGAAAACCTCGGAAAGTTGGTCATCTGGAAACTTACAGTAAGTCACTTTTTCTGGAAACCTCACCAAAAGGCTGTTTTTTTTTTTGAACCAGAGTTTATAAAAGGCTGTATACTTATGCCTATTTATTATGTAGATATCCGAGTTTCCAGGTTTCCAGGTTTCTGGAAACCTGCAAAACCAATGAAACCCCGGAAACTAAAATGTCATCTTCCTGATGGACTAACTTGGGAGGCACGAACACAGCACTACGTAAATCTCTGGAAGCCATAAGGTAGTACAAAAATTAGGTTGGACATTAACGCATGAATCACTACGACTCACCTCAGTTTGCGGCTGTGAATTGCTTTAAATCTGCCCACGGTTATTTCCTTTATCGCATCTGCAACCACACCCCTTCACCCCTTACAAATGTTAGCATTGTCAGTGGTTCAGAGTTCCAACTGCATTTCCGTAGTTCCCGAGACTCACTCAACTGTTACCGTTGCTGTCGTCTCAGTCGTGGTCTACGTGTTCTACATCGCTGTGAGCAAGGTCCTCGCCTACCGCTCTGCTCCTATCCGCGATCTTCGTGGTTCAAAGTTGGTGGATTGGATGGCTGGCAGTTATCCGAAGGACGTTTGGGAGCCAGATGCTCAGGACATACAGCTACGATGGATTCGGGAATATGGACCTGTCTTCAGGTATCATAGTTGGTTCAATGTAAGTGCTGATTCGTATTATCAATGCCAGATCTCTCCCATGCTTTACAGTTGGGTAAGATCTTCACGACGGATCTCCACGCACCAAATCACATCCTCAACGCCTCCGAGTTTGGAAAGAGCGATATTGCTCGTTTCGTATTAGGAGAGGCTCTCGGAAAAGGTTGGCCCAGTTTTGTCTGTATTTCTAGCATTGAATATGGTTCGGCTTGTTATTTGTTGAAGAGATGCTACTGCTCGTATACTTTGATATCGTGAAAGAATCACTAATATCGTCCGTTGATCAGGCACTGATATCACTGATCCTTCGACCAGTCAAAGTCTAATTGATGTCGTCAGACCATGATACGATGGACCCTTCTTGTGACAACGATCGTGACCCTGACCATTCCGAATCGCGCGCGTCTTTCAAGTTTATCTTACGTTTGTGTTGGCGAAATTTGCCCTATGCGGCCGCAGAAATGAACTTTGGCATCAAGTACACTCATAGGTGCAAAGTGACTGGGCTTGTGTTGCATGCAATCCTGCGTTTACTGTCTTCAGACCGTGTATATATAATTTTTGTTTCCAGTCATGTGTTATTGCCCCATCGACCTTTTGGACATTTGTATTAGAATTTGACCATTCCATACTTGGTTCTGCTTTGTTACATTGAGGCAAGAAGTGTTGGTGAAGAAGCATCATGATCGAGCCAAAGATACGACCGAGACATGACCAGCATACATTAATGCCTGACAAGACAGCTAGTGGAGACCTCTGCTATGCGACATCTATAGTGACATGATGGAGTTTCCATGCCAGGAGGGTTTCGGACAGGTCACGAACTCGAGAACAAGAACTCGAGAGACGACGAAGCACAGATATCTGAGTAACTACGAAGGTCTGTACGCGGAAGTAGTTCAAACAGTGGGTGAAGCGGCTTGATTGACTCGGGTGTGCACGACGCGATGAAAGCAGGCGATGCAAGTTATTCGCTGCTCCTTCAATTGCACAGGAGAGACTTTAAATGCTGGGGAGGACCGTGACTATGCCTTGCTAAGGACGAAAGAGATCAAGTCAACGCATTTTCCAGACTCGGAAGCGAGGATGATGGATGTGATCGTAAGGAAAAGGGTACAGTACCGTATCAACGCAAGGCGAGAAAGGTTTATCAGTAACTTAATAAGTGCGTAAGGAAGGTGTAATGTGGCTCACGCGTTCTTAGCCATGGGATCTTGCACCCTTTATTTCCCGGAGAAGGGTAACGTCACGGTAAAACGCCGTTTGGCGCACCACATGGACAGTCGTGAGGACAAGTGCAGTGCTTAAAATAAAGTGGCGAACAACGGAAGTGCGAGGCCCACTAATACAATTAAGGAAACGGCGAGTCAAAGGGCGCCTAGTAGTGACGGCTACTGGAAGAGACAGACGCGGAAAGATGCGCACACAGCGTCACGTGTCACGATGAACACGGTACGGAGGAATTAGTGCTGAAGCGGCACAACTGCCAGTGCTGGCACGGGCATTGGCTCACTCCTTGAGGAATATTCGCGCGTGCGACTGGACTTATCCCGATCTTCGCTCTCGTTAGTAGGTGGATATCTTTGGCTAGGCATGGCAGTCGAAATACGCATGGGAAGAAGACCAAGCGTTTGTCCCTTCAACATCATTCCTAGTGCAGAATCACGTGTTGGCCGTAGTGGGCATTTTGCACTAGAAGCAGGTCTATCGTATTAGATTGACCCTGACCTCGTGTGTGCATTCCAGAGCGCCTTGTTGACCCGACTTGACTCCGAATTAACCTTGATGCGAGGGACTCGGAATCTTGCAGTTTTTTGACCGGCTCACGGCTCAGTCCTCTTGAGCTAGATGATCAAGACTAACGACTAACTTGGGATTAGCTAGAATGACACGAATACAGCTTCACGTAAATGTCTGTGGCCAGAAGCTCGGATAGTACGCAGTAGTGCCGGACGCTGACGCTTACATTACAATCACTCTTTCTTGCGCAGTTCGGTTTGCGGCCGTGATTTGTTTCACTAGTTAAATCTATCCACAATGGATTCTTTGGGATCGTATCCGCAACCCCCATTATCCGTTCACAAATGATGGCTTTGGTTTCCAACTACCTCCCTGAGTCTCGCTCAACTACGACCGCTGTTGTCGTCGCAACTGTGGTCTATGTGCTCTACGTCGTTGTGAGCAAGATCCTTGCCTACTTGTCTGCTCCTATCCGAGATCTCCGTGGTCCAAAGTCTGTGCATTGGTTTAGTGGGAGTTTTCCAAGACACGTTTGGGAGCTAGATGCTCAAGACAGACATCTAGAGTGGATTGGGGAATATGGTACTGTCTTCAGGTATTATAGTTGGTTCAATGTAAGTGTTGTTTTGTATTACCAACGCTGGATTTCCCATGCCTTTGCAGGTGGGCAAGATCTTCACGGCAGATCCTCGCGCATTGAACCACGTTCTCAATTCCCCTGAGTTTGCGAAAACCGAGGCGACTCGATTCTTATTAGGAGATATTCTCGGAAAAGGTTGGCCCAGTTTTATTCGTATGTCCAGCATTTAATGTGAGTCGTTGTTATAGGCTTGCTATCTGCCCAAGGTATGCTACCGCTCGGATTCATTGTCATAGGCAGTAACTGACATCGCCCCTCGATCAGGATCACAGCATAAGCAGCAGGTAGCTTAATTTATACGGGTTGTTGCTGTCAGGCTGACCTACTTTTTCTAAAGCGCAAAATAATGGTCTGTCTCGTTTATTAGTTTAGGCCCCTTTGTTTATTTCAGGTAAACAGGGTCCTGCATTCGGACACGCACAAATCAAAGAGTTCTCCCAGTTGTTCGTTGAGAAGGCTAAGGAGGTTTGTCTGCCCATTCACGCACTGGCACATTGTTTAGGTACTTTTAGTTTCGGGATGCCCTAATTGCAGAAGCAGCTAGATCCGGTGCTCCCGACGGGTCGGTCAGATTGGACGCGTATATGTGGCTTAACAAAATCACTCTAGACGTGATAGGTGAAGCAGGTACGGGTCACATTTATTGACGTCTTTGGAAGTAAGAAATATGTATTTCTGCAGGTTTTAATCATTCATTCAGATGCCTTGAGACGGATGATGAGCATATGTTGACCGAGGGACTTCGCAAAGCCATTTCATTTGATCCATTCAGCGTCATATTCCTGGCTAAGGCACTGTTCCCACCTGCTCGAATAATCGTGTGTCGTCATTCAATTGGAGAAAACCGCTTTCTAACATGTCGCTAGCCTACTGCTCAATCCCGTGCATATGGTACCACACTTGAATCCATCCGATCAATTGGCAAAAGATTGATCGCCGAGAAGAAGACCGAGATACTCGCCACAGCCGAGAGAAAAGGCGGGGTTGAGAAGAAAAATATCCAGGGTCGCGATCTCCTTAGTCTCCTCATCAAGGCAAATATGGCTTCAGATCTACCAGACAGCGCGCGAATGAGTGACGAAGAGATCTTGGCGCGTGAGTCTCGTGTAGTGCTTTCTCAGAGAAATATATTGATAATCGCGGAGAGGTCCCAACTTTCGTCATTGCCGGTCACGAGACAACGAGGTACTTACAGTTCGCTATAGAGATGGCGTATTTGCTCATATCTTCTCTAGCACTGGTCTTGTGTGGGCTATTTACGCACTCGGAAACAACCCCGCGGCGCACGCTAAGCTGAATGCAGAGGCCCGTGCATTTTACACTGACACGCCATCTATGGATGAGCTCAATGGGATGACATATCTTGATTATGTCGTCCGGGAGGTCTTACGCCTCTATGCTCCAGTCTCCCAAGTAGAGCGGGTCGCTCAGGTAGATACAGTTGTTCCCTTAAGCGAGTCGTTTGTGGATCGGCATGGGGTCAAGCGACACGAATTCAGGCAAGTCATTTCCCTCATGCACCACATACTGGCCTTGTTTAATGGAACATTAAAGGGTGGGAAAGGGCGACGCGGTCGTTGTTCCTATTCTCACGGTTCATAGATTGAAGTCGTTATGGGGCGAGGACGCGGACGAGTTCAAGTGAGCGCAATCATGATTTGCATCTGCCACATTTGGATTGAGCTTTATACAGACCAGAACGCTGGGAGGCCGTTCCAGAGGGGGTTAAATCTATTCCAGGCATCTTCAGCAATCTTCTCACATTCATTGCTGGCGCGCATGCATGCATTGGTTACCGGTTTTCAGTCATCGAGTGAGTTACATCTACCTCAAGGATTGGCCACGCGCTTACTAGTGATACTCGGGATCAGGACTAAAGCTCTCTTATTTTCTCTTGTTCGGTCGTTTGACTTCGAGTTCGGCGTTCCGAAAAGCGACATCACCCGGCAAACATTAGTCGTCGGACGTCCGTTTCTGGCTTCTGACCCGGAGAAAGGGCCCCAACTGCCGCTTATCCTTCGGCCTGTAAAGTCTGATTGATGACACAATATGGACGGACCTTAACAATTCTGAATCACCCTTTTTTCGTTGGAACTTACGTTCACGTTGGTGAGATTTGTGCCGCGCGCCCGCATATGAATTAGAATGTACCCATCCGTCCATAAGGCGATTTTTGGAGTTCTGTACGGTCCTGCCAATCCTGTGTTTACTGGCTTAGCGATAATTTTGTTTCTCTACATTCACGTATTGTATATCAATTTTCTGGTCACTTTTATATTAGAATTTGACCATTTCCATTGGTCGTGCCATGTACGCACCAGTTTTGCCCTGTTAAACTGAACTGCTGAACAGCGCAGGAGCGAGAGCGGAAGGAACCTGACCGCAGTTGCTGATAGCATCTTATCCTCGGGCGTATTTCTGTGAAGCGTTTAAGTACTGGAACGTCTGGAACTTTTGAAGACGCGATAAAGGTTGGGGTTTTCGTCATCACGTCTGACAAAACGTAGGTTGCGGCCAAGTCCCATGTCGATCCTCTGATTGTATGCGCTATGCGAGGAACCCCAACGCGACGACAAGACGCTGGCATTCTGGTCTTGAGCAGACATAATATGGCTGCCCTCACAAGGTGCTAGAGAGCTTGACTACACTTTTCTTCGATAGTCTCTTGCAAAAACAGGGAAGACTTTAGCTTTCCGAGGCGAGTTTTTTTACTTCAACGACTTGGACCCGTGAGCCCTCGCTGGTACTGGCCTTACCCCCTTTCTTCCGAGTCCGTCTTACTAAGGAAAAATAGAACATTAACGTCACATCTAACAAAAACTCTGATATCACCTTATTTCGAACGTTTTCGAAGCAAACGTGTATACATACTGTTGTCCACCCCTCAGTCGACACCCTTAGCCGACACACCCCCCAGTGGACACTTGCTTATATCTAGCTCAATTCTTTATGTATACCTAAGATATTTGAATGGCAATTTTCCTATTGTATATAGACCCCACATTCCAAAAATCAGAGGAATCGGGATAGTATTTGAGCAATTTTGAGGGAGTCGACTGAGGGGTGCCCCTGTCGACTGGGGGGTATTATAGCCACAGTACATCCCATCTCAGGGAAATGATTGCACTAGGCTAGGAACCAGGTATTTTCTAGCTAGGAGAATTGAGATCCTGGGACTCCGAGTCATCTAAATTTTCAGATCCTCATCGGGTCATCGAGCAGTTGGCCGCTCCAGTTAAAATCGAACAGTCGCACCTGAGGTGAATGAAAGTGTAGAAAAGGTTATGAGTTATCCCAAAAGATAGTAAAAGTTAAAGCGTTAACGCGTTAACTTTACTGTAAAGAGTATAATAAGCGCACGTACTTTTACAGTAACTCCACGTGATAAATTACTATGTGGCTATTATATCAAACATGGCTTGTTCCCGCATTCCCGGGCCTGCAACGTGGATGTACGCTCCGCAACGCGAAAAGCCCTGGGAGCTCGCTCGACAACCGGAGATACGAGCGTACTAGTTCGATATCTTTGTCCAGACATTATTAATGCATGTGTCGAAGATGGCATTCGTTAGTCCCTTTCACGTTAGCTTCATAAACGATTCTGTGACATCTTGGACTAGAAGCAGGTCTGTCGTATTGGATTGACCCCCACCTCGTGTGCACACTCCGCAGCACGTTATTGACCCGACTTGACACCGAGTCAACTCTCGCGTGCCGAGGGAGCCGGAGTCTTACAATATCCTCATTGGCGGACGACACTGCTCTCCTTGGTCACCTAACGCCCAACTTGGGACCAGCTAGAATACCTCCCGTAGATCAGAATGCCGGACAGCGTGCAATGGCGCGGGGCGCTAACGCATGCATCATTGCGACCCTTCCACGCGCAGTTCGGCTCGCGGCCGTGACTTACTTTACTAGTTAAATCTGTCCACGATTATTTTTATGGGATCGTATCAACAGGCCCCGCAACTTACCCACTCACAAATGGCAGCTTTGGTCTCCAACTACTTCCCTGAGACTCGCTCAACTGCGACCGCTGTTGTCGCCGCAACCGTGGTCTATGTGCTCTACATTATCGTGAGCAAAGTACTCGAGTACCGCTCTGCTCCTATCCGAGATCTCCCCGGTCCAAAGTCGGTGAATTGGTTGACTGGCAGTTATCCAAGGGACATTTGGGAGCCAGATGGTCAGGACATACAACTAGAATGGATTCGTGAATATGGTCATGTCTTCAGCTATCACACCTGGTTTAATGTACGTGTTTTTTCGCGTCACCAATGCCAAATCTAGGTGATCTCACACTCTTTAGAGGGTCAGGATCGTCATATCGGATCTCCGCGCGCTGAATCACATCCTCAATGGATCCGAGTTTGAAAAAACCGATGACGTTCGAACCTTTTTAGGGGAGCTCCTCGGAGAAGGTTGGCCTACTTTTCTCTGTGCTTTCTATATTTAATGTGGATTGTCGTTCTAGGTTTGCTAACAGTTGAAGGTATTCTATTGCCTCTCTTGCATACATTGTCGTTGTCGGTGACTAAATGACTGCCCGGGTCTTTGATTAGGGTCGCAGCATAGGCAACAGGTAACTTGATATATCTAGGCCATGCTTTTCGGCTGACCTTTTTTTTCTCAAGCGCAAAATTATGGTCTGTCCTAACTTATTGGTTGAAGTCCCTCTGTTCATTTCATGTGAACAGGGCCCTGCATTCGGACAGCCACAGATCAAAGCGTTCTCCCAGTTGTTCGTCGAAAAGTCTAACGAGGTTTGTTTGTCAATTTACGCACTGGCATATTGTTCAAATACTTTCAGTTTCGGGATGCCCTTCTGGCAGAAGCAGCCAAATCCGGTACTCCCGATGGGTCGGTCAGATTGGACGGGTATATGTGGCTGAACAAAATCACCTTGGATATTATAGGCGAAGCAGGTGCGAGATGCATTTATGATGGATTTGAGTAGTGTGTAAGAAAAATTTCTTTCTACAGGCTTTAATTATTCATTTGGAGCCCTCCATACGGACGGTGAACATCCGGTAACGGAAGGATTTCGCAAATCCACCACTTTTGATCCGTTCACTGTCAAGGCCGTGATGAGGGTACAGTTACCACTTGCTCGATTCATCGTATGTCACCCTTCAATTGTACAAAACCGTTCTTTAACATGTCGATAGCAAACTGAGCAGTCTCGTGCACAAGCTACCACGATTGAGGCAATCGAATCTATTGGCCAGGGCTTGATCTCCCAGAAGAAGGCTGAGATACTTGCCACGGCGGAGAGCGATAGAAAGGGCGGGGTTGAGAAGAGAAATATTCAGGGTCGTGATCTACTCAGTCTTCTCATCAAGGCGAACATGGCTACAGATATACCGGACAGCGCGCGAATGAATGACAAAGAGATATTGGGACGTGAGTACCATATGGTACTTTCTCAGAGGATGGGCATTAATGAAGTTGCCTGAAGAGGTCCCGACTTTCATCATTGCCGGTCACGAGACAACGAGGTGCTTATAGTTCGTTGTAGAGATGGAGCGTTTGCTCACGTCCTCTTTAGCACTGGTCTCGCCTGGACTCTCTACGCTTTGGGGTGTCACCCCGCGGTGCACGCTAAGCTGAAGGCAGAGATTCGCGCATTTTACACGGACACGCCATCTATGGATGAGCTCAATGGGATGATATATCTCGACTATGTGACACGGGAAGCTTTACGGCTCTATGCTCCAGTCAGTGCGATAGACCGGGTCGCGGCGCAAGATACAGTGGTCCCCTTAAGCGAGCCGTTTGTGGACCGACATGGAGTCAAGAGACACGAATTCAGGCAAGTCACCTTCACTTGTGCTCTAGGTTTTGGCCTTGTTAATAAGGAACCAAAAAGGATGAGAAAGGGCGACGTGGTCGTTGTTCCGATTCTCGCTATTCACAGACTGAAGTCGTTATGGGGCGACGATGCAGACGAATTCAAGTGAGCTTCCTTTGCCTGCACGTGTCACGCACTTGGACTGAGTTTAATCGTGTCTGCAGACCAGAGCGGTGGGAATCGATTCCCTCCGCAGCTAAAGGCATATCCGGCGTTTTCGGAAATCTACTCACATTCGCCGCTGGCGCGCATGCGTGTATTGGTTACCGGTTTTCTGTTATCGAGTGAGTCCCACTTATGCCTCTTACATGGATTGGCGACGTCCTATTAACCGATACCCCGAATTAGGACTAAAGCTGTCTTGTTTTCTCTTATTCGGTCGTTCGACTTTGAGCTCGCAGTTCCGCCAAGCGCTATCGCTCGGCAGACGATAATCGTTGCACGTCCGTTTCTGGCTTCTGAGATGGACAAAGGACCTCAACTTCCGCTTATCCTTCGGCCTGTAAAATCCGATTGACATCGCCAGAACCGACAATCTCATTGTGACGCGACAGTGACCCTGACTATCCTGGATAGCTTTGTTTTGAGTACCTGTATTCATTTGCCAGCATGTGCGCCGTGCGCATTTAGAGATGAACTTAGACATCACTTAGATTACACCCATATGTCCAGAGGCGATTAGGCTCGGTTGCGTATTTACTGGCGTCACTACGGCTTTGCTTCTCCAGATTCATGTCTTGTTACATTGAATTTTTGGTCCATTTGTCAGTGTGTTAGAACGCGATCGTTTCCCAAAGGTTATGCCTGCCACTAGCTCTGCCCTGCTACACGCTACGGCTAGATCGAATGTGAAAGTGTGAAACTTTGAACCTGAACTGTGGAAAGAGGTGACAGAATAGACGCTACTGTCGACCCCC
>QLPC01000306.1:1316-12926 GCA_003314055.1 Lactifluus hygrophoroides | reverse complement strand
ACTATCGACGGTCCAGGAGTGGCCAAACTATACCTCGATCACGTGTTCAAACATTTCGGCATTCCCCGACGCATAATATCTGACCGAGATCCCCGATTCATATCATCCTTCATGACCAATCTATGCAAACGATACGACATCCAACAAAACATAAGTACCGTGTACCACCCACAGACAAACGGCCAATCCGAGCGAACGAACCAGAAACTAGAACAATACCTCAGATTCTGGGTCAACCAACGACAAAACGACTGGGCAACATGGCTCCCGTACGCCCAATTCGCCCTTAACACCTGGCCTAGTCACACCACGAAGAAAACCCCATTCGAACTCCTTATGGGGTACAACCCCAGAAGCCAATGGACCCCCAAAATCACCGAGAACCCCGCAGTGGAACAACGTATCTCCATAATGGAGAAACTTCAGAAGGAAGCCCATCAAGCCATGATCTGGGCCCAACGCCTCATGACCCGAACTCCACGGAAATTCACACCTTATCAAGAAGGGCAAAGGGTCTGGCTCGAAGGGACAAACCTTAAAACTATGCATCCAACAGCAAAACTAGCCCCTCGACGTCATGGACCCTTCCAGATCACTAAACGACTCTCCAACGTGACGTACCAGTTAAAACTCCCCGCCTCATGGAAGATACACGATGTCTTCCATATCTCCCTTCTTACCCCTTATAGAGAAACGACGACCCACGGCCCCAACTACACGAGACCACCACCTGACCTTATCGACGGACAAGAAGAATATGAAGTGGAAGAGATAAGAGATTCTAGACGGTTCGGACGCCACAAGAAACTCCAATATTTGATCAAGTGGAAAGGATATCCCAACTCCGACAACACGTGGGAAAACAATGACGACGTACACGCTCCAGACCTGATCACAAAGTATCACAAACAAAACCCAACAGCAGCAAAGTAAAGGTACTATATATACTGCACAATAATACGATACGGAACCCATCCCCATGAACAACCAACTCATAATGCAAACCACCATCGATCCCACTCTCCTCACTATCCCCGCCTCTCCCCTCTCCTCCGTCACCGAGTCTCCTCCTCCTTCTGCCATCGACGACAACGACGCCGACACCATCCGACCCGTCTCCCCGGATTGGGAACCCAAGGGGGAAATGAGGCACTGGCCCATTCCCACCATCCAAGCAGACGAAGAAATAAAGAAGAAAGTAGAAAGAAAGATTGGAAAGTACGTTTTCCAGCACCTCACCCACCACCAACAACTCCTCTTCACCCGGGCCTTCTACCAATTGAAACCGGAAGAAACCATCGATCCCCAGTACACCATTTTCCATCACTACGACGACACCCGTGCCACTTGGTGGCAAGCTACCTGACAAGCAGCATCGCAGGCTGCTGAAGACCTGACTAACTCGTGCAGCACCATGCTAGGATCCATGATGGAGGCAATGGGATCCGCAGGTGCAAAACTGAAACACTTCGGCCGCATCGAAGAACGACTTGATACCCATTGGAGGGGCCATAACGAGGACGGCACCCTCAATGACCAACATACTCCTAAACGCCTCGCTATATCGAATTTTCCCCCATCCCCTCATGCTCAACCCTTCACCAGACTACCGTCACCTACCCGATCCGAGTCCCCTGATGAAGAAGGGGAAGTCCCCTACGCTCCCAGATCTCCTACGCCCGAAACCGACCCCATGGCGTGTTGGTTATACAACAACCCATCACACGCCCACTTCATGAACCGCACTATTCTAGACGAAGGAACTTGGCAAGAAGAAGTAGCCAAGTACATAAAGTATCAACCCGGACCCAACCCAAAAATATTACTCACCAAGGGACCGGGACACCACATCTATGGAGAGGACTTGTTTCTCCCAAACCCTGACGGCACCCATTCCCACATGACTGACCAGGAACTAGCGCGACTCTACTTTGGGTCGCCAGCCAAGGAACAGATCGACGCTGCCGTCGAAGAAATAGGCGACCTACGTATCAAAGCAGAAGTAGAACGCTTTCGTCACGCATGTACTAGAGAAACCCTAGCCATGATTGAGTCCCGCCGCCAACAAGACCTAGCCTTCAAGGAGCGCAGGATTTGGCAAGAGGCTCAAAAACGACTAGAGGCTGCCGACTTTGTCGGAAAAATACAAAACACCCAGCCATTACCGCACCCCCTCCATTATCACCCCTATCCCCGTCATGCCAATTGTTTCCCCAACCACCACGACGAACCCAAGCCCAAGGCAGCCCAAAACCAAGAAGCTGCATCCTCCTCCGCGACCACATCCACGTCTCAACAAAATCCTACCCCCACTAATCCTCTCGTCCCCAACTGGCCACCTCAAGGCCCTGTGTGTACCATGTGCGCCCTCCATGGACATACCCGTAAGTTCTGTCCCAAGAATTGGGAAGCCCGTCATCGCTGCGAAGGTTGCCACCGCCTCGGACACACAAGAGAGGTGTGCATCTGGGATTCGTACTGTCACCTTTGCGACAGCAAGGGACACAGCGCGGAAACCTGCCGCTTCCCCCACTACCGCTGCGAAGACTTCAAAGAGTGCCGGGCAAAGAAATATAGTAATCAAAAATGCCCGCACCCCCAACCCAAGGACGATAAATATTGGGAGTATGCTTACGACGCGTACGAGGACTACAATGAAGGATACGATTGTTGAAGATTGAGGACAATCATCCCTAAAAAGGGGATAATGTTACGATACGTATTCGGACTTATTTTCCTTCCTTCTGACTGTGCACCTTCCCTCCCATTGAACCCATGACCGCCCCACTTACCGCACAGCCTTCCACATCATCATGACATCATTACTCCATTTCTTACTCATCCCGCTCCATTTCTTACTCATCCCGCTCCATTTCTTACTAAGAGGCCCCACTATGACCTCATCTTGCCCTGCTACGTTCCTATGACATCACTGTACCAATAGTTATATAAACCTGTAGGATACTACCCTGTACTGCAGATTAGTCCTTCTCAATAAACAGGACTCGATACTCGAAACTCCTTCACTGGGTGCCTGCATTCCAGTCCCTCTTCTCATCTTGTGAACCACCCGAACTCTTGCTCTTAACTTGAGCACCGATCGATATCTTGTCTCTGCCAACACCCGAAGTACAAGTCGTACAGAAGGGAACGTCCTACCCTAACATCACTGACCCAGGAAAGGATCAACACCTATTAGGATACCCCTGGTTCCACGACTTCAACCCCAACATAGACTGGAAAAGGGGACACCTAGAAGGAGAACCAATCACGATCGAACAAAGAGGACCCACCTGCAATGAAACCCCCCTCCGACGCACCACTGCCCCAGAAGCAATCCGAAAAACGACAATAGCTACAGAATTAGCAGCCAAAAGGAACCTAGCTAAACCAAAGCAACCATGGTACAAATTGGTACCAAAGGCTTACCATGCATACAAAGACGTGTTTAGCGAACAAAAGGCTCGAAGATTCCCCCCATCTCGCCCATGGGACCATGCCATCGAACTTACCCCCGATGCCCCACGAACATTCAGGGGAAAACCCTATCCCGCAACTATAATGGAACAAGATGCAGTAGACGCATACCTCCAACCAGAAATCGACAAAAAATACATTGAGGAATCCAAATCACCATACGCCTTTCCCCTGTTCTTCATCGAAAAGAAGGATGGCACCAAACGACCTGTGGTCAACTACAAACCTCTTAATAAATTCACAAAGATAGACCGACAACCACTCCCTAACCTAACCGATCTTACCCACAGATTACGAAAAGCACGATTATTTACTGCGGTAGATATCCGAACAGGATATAACAATGTCCGAATCCGCCCAGGGGACGAATGGAAAGCAGCCTTTGTAACCCCAGCCACCCGAACAAGACCTTCCCAACATTGGCAACCAAGAGTAATGCCTTTTGGCCTTTGTAACGCACCGGCCACATTCCAAAAGTTCATGAACGAAATACTTAACCGACAAATAGCGACGGGATCAGTACTATGTTACCTAGACGACATCCTTATCGCCACCCCAAACGATATCAACCTACACCAAAAAATGGTCCGAGAAGTACTGGAAGTCATGAAAGAACACGACCTTTACCTCAAACCGGAGAAATGCTTCTTCGAACAGAAACAAATCACCTATTTAGGTGTCATCATCAAAAACGGCCAATTACATATGGACCCAGACAAAGTTGAAGCAGTCAGGACCTGGCCAATCCCCAAAAACCTCCACGAACTATGAGTCTTCTTAGGACTCATTGGATGGCTACGCCCCTTTCTACAGGGCTCCGCTCTAAAAGCAAAACCACTAAACGAACTAACAAAAAAGGGAACCATATACAACTGGACAGAAGAAATGCAAAAAGCATTCAATATGCTTAAGGAATTAGCCACTAACTACCCCATCCTAGCACAACCAGACTTCGACAAACCTTTCGAAATCGAATGCGACGCCTCAAAACTGGCGATGGGAGTGGTCCTGTTCCAGCGGGACCCCCGAAAGAAACAACAAGTAGTGGCCTACTTCTCCAAAACATTCATGGATAGAGAACAAAAATACCGAACTTATGATCAAGAACTTATGGCCATCATATGGGCACTACGAACTTGGCGACACTTCATAGCAGGTACCCCGTACAAAGTAAAAATCTGGACCGACCACCAAGCCCTAAAAGATTGGCAAGAACCCCAAAGAGTCAACCGACGTATTGCACAATACGTCCTGGAACTAGAAGAATACAACATCCAAATATACCATGTCAAAGGATCTGAAAACTGAAGAGCGGACGCTCTATCAAGAAGACCCGACTACGGAGATTCCTCCAAAGATCAAACGACAGTGGTACTCCCCAAAGAGTTATTCATAAACGAAATTCAAATAGAACCGGAATACGATACCCTACTAAGGAAAATCGCAGTGGAACAAGCATGAGACGAAAGCACCCTCTTACAATGGACAAAGGCATATGACCTAACAAAATACAACTCCCTCTACTGGAAAGGAGACGCACTAGTCGTTACTGGTAGCAACGACCTAAAGAAAGGGATAGTCCACTTCCACCACAACACTCCTACAGCAGGACACCCTGGAATTTCCACCACTTTCGCCCTAATCCGACGACTATACTGGTGGCCACACATGCACGAATTCGTAAAACAATACGTACAAGGATGCGCACAATGCCAAGAAAACAAAGTCAACACCCACAAAAACCCAAAGCCAATTATACCGATCACACCAAGACATTCCCTCCCTTTCGAAACTATAGCACTCAACTTCATCACCAAATTACCAGTGTCACAAGGATACGACTCCATCCTAACCATAACAGACCACGACTGCACGAAAATGACCCTCTTCCTCCCATGCAAAGAAACAATCGACGGACCAGGAGTGGCGGAATTATACCTTAAACAAGTATTCCCCTACTTCGGCATTCCCCGACGAGTAATATCCGACCGAGATCCCCGATTCACCTCATCATTCGCCAGAAACCTTTGCAAACGATTTGACATCCAACAAAATCTCTCAACGGCATTCCACCCTCAAACCGATGGACAATCAGAACGAACCAACCAGAAATTGGAACAATATCTACGTTTTTGGGTCAACCAACGACAGAACGACTGGGCACAATGGCTCCCCTATGCCCAATACGCCTTAAACACATGGCCCAACAGCACCACAAAGAAGACCCCATTCGAACTCCTCATAGGGTACAACCCTCGAAGCCAATGGATAATGACCCTATCAAATAATCCAACAGTGGAACAAAGGATAAACGTTCTCGAAAAATTCCGATCAGAAGCACAACAAGCCATGGAATGGGCCCAGAAACTCATGGCAAAAACCCCGCATAAATTCACACCTTATCATGAAGGACAACAAGTCTGGCTGGAAGGTACCAACATCAAAACAACGTACCCAACGGCCAAATTAGCCCCTAAACGTCACGGACCATTCAAGATAATCAAACGACTCTCCCCGGTGACCTATCAGCTGAAACTCCCGAACACATGGAAGATACACAATGTCTTCCATATCTCCCTTCTTACCCCCTATAGAGAAACAAAAACCCACGGACCTAACTACACGAGGCCACCCCCGGAACTAATAGAAGGAGAAGAAGAATATGAAGTAGAAAAAGTCCTGGATTCTAGAAGGATAGGACGTAAGAAAAGGCTCCAATACCTCGTGAAGTGGAGCGGCTATCCAAACTCCGACAACTCATGGCAAAACCATGACGACATGCACGCCCCGGAACTAATTACAAAGTTTCACAAACAGAACCCAACAGCAACAAAGTAAAAATCACATATATACCCACCACACGACGACCAGAAAACATATCATCCACTCAACCATGTCTTCCCCATCTCCTCAACCCATCGTACCAGGCCTTCTCACCGTCCCTCTATCTCCTCTAACCCCTCTATCCTCTCCACCGCCTACGGTAGCCCCATCCGAAGACGAAGTTCCCGATCTCCAGTTGCCACCACCTACCCGACCCGTATCTCCCGATTGGGAACCGAAGGGGCCAATCAAACACTGGCCCATCCCCATCATTAAAGAAAACCTGGACACCAAAAGGATAGTAGAAAGAAAAATCAGAGCATACGTTCTCAAAAGGCTCGATCACCAACAACAGACTATTTTCACGCGAGCCTTCTTCCAACTCAAGCTGGAGGAAATCCGGGACCCCTCTTACACCATCTTTCACTCCTATGACGACAACCGTGCCACCTGGTGGCAGGCGGCTAGACTCACCACTGCACGTGCCGCCAAAACACTAACCAATCAATGCAGCCACGCCCTGGGAGAAATGTTGGAAGCTATAGGCTCCACAGGGCAGAAACTATTCCAATTTACCCAAGTCGAAGAACGATTGGACTTCGGTTGGGGAGCCCACGACGAATACGGTAACCTTACTAACCGACGCTCCCCAAAACGACTCACCATTTCCAATTTTCCCCCGTCACCAACCCTTACTCCAACCCCTCCCCCTTCCACCTGCCGAGGCTCCTCCCCTGATGAAGAAGGAGAACTCCCCTACCGTCCTAACTCCCCTACCCCTTGCCCCGATCCTATGGCAGGATGGCTTGAAAACACGCCCGACAAGCCATACTACCTCCACATCACCATTCCCGATGACGACACTTGGGAAGAAAAGGTAGCTCGCTACATCAAGTACCAAGCGGGCCCCCACCCCAAGATATTCCTAACCCAAGGAGTAGGCCAACACATGTACGGAGAAGACCTATTCCTCCCGCACCCCGAAGAACACTCCTACCCCCGATGAACGACGAAGAAACAGGCAAACTGTACTTTGGATCACCGGAGAAGACCCACATCGACGCCGCTGTAGAAGAAATGGGCGACCTACGTGTCAAGGCGGAGTTGGAACGCTTCCGACAAGCGTGTACCAAGGAGACCCTCCTGAACATAGAGGCCAACCGTCTCTACCAACAGGCCCAACTCAACCATCAAGTATGGATGGACGCCAAGAAGAGGTTGGAGGCCGTCAACTTCTTCGAAAAAGTACATCGCCACGCTCCTATCCCTATCCCCCCTCGATACCACCCCTACGCCCAACACCACCCCCGACCCCAACTCCACGACGAACCCTCCGCACACGCCGCTTCCAATCAAGAAGCCACCAGCACTTCCAAACCCCCTTCCACCGACAAAGACGGCAAAACCTGGCCCCCTCAAGGACCCCTGTGTACGATGTGTGGCTACCAAGGCCACCAATGTAAGTACTGCCCCAAGAACGTTGAGGCATGTCAAACGTGCACTACCTGTGGACGCAAAGGCCACCATGCGAACGTATGTATCTGGGACAGGTACTGTCACCTTTGTAACAGCAAGGGCCATAACCCGGAAAGGTGCCGCTTCCCCCACATCAACTGCGAGGATTTCCGTCCATGCCGCGCCAAGGGGTATAGCAACCGTGAGTGTCCCCACCCCCAACCCGAAGATGACAATCTTTACGATTGGGGGACATCCTACAACGCTTACGAGCCCTATGATCAATCACAAGATTGAGGACAATCTCCCTAAAGAAAGGGATTATGTTACACGTACGATCTGGACTTGTTTTCTTTTCTTTTACCTAGGCCCCTCCTATCCCCTTATGACATCATTACTCCACTGCTACCTAGGTTTCCTTCATCGTGACCTCATAATGATGCATTGTACTCCACCACTATGACCGCATCTTACTAACGGACCTTTAGTTACGATACGTCATACCTACCCTCCAGTCCCGACGTCATTAGTTTCTTTATCTATAAAAGCCCAGTCGTAACTACCTTGTACTACCAGACTAGTCCTCTTCAATAACCAAGGACTCGTATCTCATCTCTTGAGTGCCTGCACTTCAAGACGAACTCCCCTCTCTACTTGTGAACCACCCGAACTCCATCTCGAACTAGAGAACTTGGAACCTCTGCCTTAGAACGAAACCTCGACTTGCACATGTCGTGCTGAAGGGCAAGTCCTCCCCTAACATTAGGACTAGTCTGCTCCAAACTGGCAGAGGCAAGCAGTAGCCGAAAGAAAGGCAAAGCAAAGGAACGACTACCCAGCGGACCAGGACGCTTACAACTACCTGAAGGACTCAACTACCCGAACGACTTCTTTAAAGTAACAAGAAGAACCGAGAACAACCTCTCCAACGAGTTTAGAGGACCAAGTACCTTTTGGAGACAAGACAACTACAGTTGGGGATATTGGACCTTCCCACCACAACGACCCTCTTTTCCCCTTGAACTTATCGACAAAAAGTGGTACCCACTTTACTTCATTGAAGGGCAAATCGTCACATCCGAAAGATTAGCCTTCACTCGAACACACAAACAAGAACTAGAACTAGGACACTTATCTGAAGACGAGGAACTAGCAACACCCTCGGAAGAAACAGCCGAACCTATACAGGTCGACCCCATCAAACCACTTCCGGAAATCCCCCCACCTCCCCCAGAAACCGCAGTCGAGCAACAACCAGCCGGAAACCCCATCTTACAAATTCACAACGTCATGGCACAAGTAGTTGCCCAAGGAGTACAGAACTTAGCCACACAAAACCAAGCCCAGGCAGCCGCAGGAGCAGCCGCAGCAGCTGCACAACTCCAACAACAGCAGAATATACAACAACAACAGCAAGCGCAGATCCAACAACAGCAGGGACAAGCACAACCCAACCAAGGACCATTCCGAACAGGAGCCCTCATTGGAGGAACCCCCACCTTCTTTGAAGGAAACCGAAAAGACAGTACTCGATTCATCCGAGAACTCAAACTCCAATTTGCCCTCAACACAGGGAACTATGTAGCGACTACCCCTCTACAACGAGTATTGTACTCGCTTACCTTCATGAAAGGAGAAGCAGTGGATGCCTTCATCCAAGAAATCTACGACTGGATCGATAACCTCACAAAACCAAGCGACCCAGCTACTAACCATGTTCAAAGACCACCCGATCATGCAGACTGGTGGACCGACTTCCTCCAGAAATTTGCCCTCTCCTTCACCGACACCGCAGCCAGGCAATCAGCCGCAGAGAAAATTCACGACATACACATGGAATCCGGCAAACTTGACGAATACATATCAAAGTTTAAAATATTAGCCCACGCAGCCGGCTATGGGCTAGACGAACAAGGAACCCTGGACCTGTTCATAGCAGGACTGCCCTGGTCCATGGTCCAGGACGTCATAAAGATGGACGCTCCTACGGACTGGAACACGTGGATGACCGCAGTACAAAACCAGAACAACATATGGCATCGCCTCCGAGCCATTAGACCAGAGTGGAAAAAGACCCACGGAAATCCCAAGAAAAACTTCTTTGGGAAAAACAAAGGACAATGGCACCAAGCCATGGGATTCCCAAGGAAACCTCAAGGAAACCCCGTCAGACCACGAAACAACCAAGTAGTACCAATGGAGGTTGACCATATCAATGCCGCCCTCACCGATAAAGAAAAGGAAAAACGATTCAAAAATGGAGAATGCTTCAGATGCGGAAAGAAAGGACACCTCTCCCGCACCTGCCCTACTCGCCCCAAGAAAAACCAAGAAAAAGTAAGGACTGCCACCATTACTGAAGAAACGCCTTCAAAGGAAGAAGATTGGAACGAAGGGACCGCAGTAGAATCAAGTGCAGGGTCCTCCTCAGCGGAAGAAATCATTGGTATGATAAACCAACTCTCAGATGAAGGGAAAGAAGAATTCCTGGCACAAGCCTTCTCCCAAGGGGGTTTTTAGGACGCTCAAACCTAATGGCCTGGGTACGAGCACTTCGAGTAAACGCTGTATTTGTATCAAGAAGAAATGCAATGAAAGTCTTGACTACCTTAAAATCAGCGTGTTCAAAGGCCAAAGAAGAAACCTTACTAGACTCTGGAGCAACAGCCAACTTTATGGACCACCGAACCGTACAAAGACTGGGATTCAAACCCCTCAAACTCCCCCTACCCAAAGCCATCATCAACGTGGACGGAACAAGCAATCGTGCAGGATGGATCAAATATTTTATGGACCTACACGTCACCGTAGGAAACCAAACCCACTTACAAACCTTCTACATCACTTGTTACGATACGTATTCGGACTTATTTTCCTTCCTTCTGACTGTGCACCTTCCCTCCCATTGAACCCATGACCGCCCCACTTACCGCACAGCCTTCCACATCATCATGACATCATTACTCCATTTCTTACTCATCCCGCTCCATTTCTTACTCATCCCGCTCCATTTCTTACTAAGAGGCCCCACTATGACCTCATCTTGCCCTGCTACGTTCCTATGACATCACTGTACCAATAGTTATATAAACCTGTAGGATACTACCCTGTACTGCAGATTAGTCCTTCTCAATAAACAGGACTCAATACTCGAAACTCCTTCACTGGGTGCCTGCATTCCAGTCCCTCTTCTCATCTTGTGAACCACCCGAACTCTTGCTCTTAACTTGAGCACCGATCGATATCTTGTCTCTGCCAACACCCGAAGTACAAGTCGTACAGAAGGGAACGTCCTACCCTAACATAAGGACTAATCTCCACTCTGGCAGAAGCAAGTAGTAGTCGTACCAAAGGAAAAGGAAGATCACGATTACCCAGCGTACCAGGACAATTCGACGTACCTGACGGACCAGCATATCCCGAAGATTTCTTCAACGTAAAAAGGAGAACAAAGAACGACCTCGACCAAACCTTTCGAGGACCAAACGTCTTTTGGAGACAAGACAATCAAGGCTGGGGATATTGGCTCTTCCCACCCGGACGAAAAGCTCTACCCGTTGAATACTCAGACCACAAGTGGTACCCACTTTACTTCATCAACGGATCCCTGTGTACATCCGAACGACTGGTATATACCAGAGAACACGAACTAGAACTAGAACTAGGACATATCTCCGAAGGAGAGGAACTTGCATCCGACACCACCGAAGACGCAGAACCTATTGCTGTGGACGCACCAGAAGAACCCCTCGAATATCACGACCCACTCCCAGAACCGATCCAACTCCTATCACCACTCGAATATCACGATCTACCCACCGAACCAACACATCCGTTACCACCCGACGTAGTCAT
>QLPC01000293.1:0-16561 GCA_003314055.1 Lactifluus hygrophoroides | reverse complement strand
ACGCGAGCAGGGCAGCAGATGCCCTCACCTCCCAGCAGGCAAGAGGTACAAGATCGTCTTCTTCAGATTATCATACACCAGGCGGCCTGCGGGGGTGTGAGGTGTGAGCTTCAACACCCGTCAAACAGAATCCATGAGAACATGACGCACCATACTCCAGTGCGACGACGATAGCACTAAAGTCCTCAAGGAGTACCATGTCCGCCGCCTCGCGTGCAACATCCGACCCACTGCCCATCGCAATACCGCAGTCTGCCGCACGCAGCGCTGGCGCATCGTTGACACCATCACCCGTAACGCCCACGACGCCGCCACGGGTCTGCATAGACCGAACGATGCGCAGTTTCTGCTCCGGCGTCGTGCGCGCAAAGACGATCTCTCGATAAGCACACAGTATGTCCTCCTGCTCAGACGTGAGCGCATCGAGCTCCGCACCCGTGATGACGATGCTTTGCGCCGGCGATTCCGGGCTCCGCTCACGTGTCGCTGGAACGTCGGCCTTAGTTTCGTCCTTTTCTTTGTCCCTTTCTTGTGCAGGGCTTCGATCCATGAGGTCCGAGGCATGGTGTACCGCGGCCGGGTTGGAGATTATGCCTGCCTGTGCGGCGATAGCGACGGCCGTAGCAGGATGGTCACCCGTGACGACAAAGAAGCGAATCCCCGCCCCACGACATATCCTGATAGGAGAATGATTACTCAGCAAGGACATGACAAGACGAGCAGGATAGCGTTTCGCACCGAACGGTATCTGGAATATCGGGTTTCAAGGGATCGATCAAACCCACGAGACCGACGATTATGAGCTCAGAGTTGAGCTCATCAATAAGTTCGTCAAAGCCCTCTCCATAAGGGTCGATGTCCTTTGGCAACAGGCCACGGGGGATCACGCGCCGCGCTAGTACCAACACGCGGCGACCCTGAGCAGCCCACTGCTCCTGCATAGAGATGATGCGCTGGCGGGCAGCAAATGTGAGGTTCAATGGCCGGTCGTTTCCGGGTGCGATGACTTGGGTACAGCGGGTGAGAAGGACGTCCGGTGCACCCTTGACGCAGAGAAGGAGATCTCCAGGAGCAAATGAGTCCCAGGAGGCTAGCGGAGCAGGGAGAGATTCCGTCTCATTCGTCGGTGGCTGTGCCTCGGAGAGGGTGAGCATAAACTTTGTCTAGGAATGGTGTTAATTTAGCATGATATGAATCGAGATAACGGACGATTTACCTTTGAATTGAAAGGAATCTTGTGGACATGCCGCCACCGTGCGCGAATCGCGTCACTGGAGATGACATCATCAGCGAATTTCAATATTGCCGAATCTGGTCAAGAAGGGGAAGCTGCAGTGAGGAAGGATGTGCTTCTTTCCGGCAATCAAGTCACCAATCTCTCACCAGTCGCATCTCCGATGATGTTCCGTTTCGAATCTGACGGAGAACCCTCAAAAGCAGCTGCGTTGCAGATAGCTGACACCGTGGGAAGCTGACGAAGATTTTCAGCTATTAAAGGCGGTGCCGATTCCAGTTGCTGGCGGAGAGATGAAACGTTGAATGTGGAATCATAAACCGCGGCGTCCTCAACGTGCATCTTGTTCTGCGTCAACGTGCCCGTCTTATCCTGCATGCAGAATCAGTGCCTGCGAGTAAATGCATACGGAAAAGAGACATACAGAGCAAAGTACATTGACAGAGCCCAGAGTCTCGACAATAGACAGAGACCTATCCGAAGTATTATTCAATTCAACAACATAGATGAACACTGTGTATGACGGGACTCACTTGCAAAGAACTTTGTGTTTACTCAAAGTGTGGGCTACTTTAGCCAACGAAAGAGTCACCGCAATCGGCAATCCCTCAGGGATGAAAGCGACTGGAGATATAAAGATTTGAGGGAATGGATACGTATGTGACAGCCGAAGAGAAATGCCGCACCCATGACTGAAACGATATCGATAAGAAGCGCCGGAGTGTTAATGTAATTCGGATAACTCCGTCTCAACCTGAATCAAGAAACTTAGCAGAGTCCGGGAAGTTCACGTGTGTGTGGGTAACTACTCGCCATGCAGCCCACAGAATGACAATAAAGATCGCAACGAGTGTCGCGAGGCTAGCAATGACCAGCACGAATCGAAAGATCTCGCGTTGCAAAGTGGTCATCGATGCCGAAGCAGCAGAGGATAGCTTTGCGATGCGTCCACTGTCGGTAAGAGGAGATACAGCAGTGAGACCTCAGTATGGTTAACACGCACAAGACAGTATTGTCGCCGATTTGGAAGACGAGACCGACGCCGGACCCGCTGACACAAAGGGTACCTTGCAAAGCGATGTTCTTCGTCTGGAGGACACATTAGAACACGTTGTGTGCAATGGTGAGCGAGTGGTTGTGATAAACCACAGCATACCTCGAGAATGTTGTCATTTGTCTTATCTAAGCGACCAGCGATTGCTTCACTCTGGGATTATACTGATTAGCATATAACAACACAAAACCAATACAAAAATTGAAAGGAATGCCGTGACATACCTCACCAGTAAGCACGCTTCTATCAAATCTGAGATCGCCAGAGACCTCAATTAGCTTGACATCCGCGGGTACCTTCTGGCCCAAGGCGATCTGAACGAGGTCGCCGGGGACAAGCGAGGCCGCAGGGAGGGACGACTGTACTCCATCGCGCAAGACAACAACGTTCCCGGGGAGCATACACTGTATAGAGGCCATGACGCGCGAAGTCGAAAAGTCCTGCCACGCATTGAAGATCGTCTGGAGACAAACGACGACAAGAAGGACAACGGCGAGGGCGAGATTGGACGCCTGCGGATGTGGGTTCCCCAATGGTTTCCTGCGCATCAAAATACAAATCAGGATCAACAAAACGATATCGTGCTCCCCAGTCCTCCATCCCAAGGAGAGGCGTTGGGAGGAGGGGGAAAGGTCATGTCGACTTACCAGGCGAGGAAACAAACGAAGCTAGCAGCAAGTAGCAAGCTACCAAAGCCTCCAAACACCCATCCGATGACCTTGCGCAACGTGCGGCTAGGCGGAGGCGAGATCTGGTTCGTACCAAACTGCGCCGCGCGACGCTGTGCCTGTGCAGCTTCAAGGCCCGTCTTTGGCGCGACCCTGAGACGCAAGAGTGCCTCGTCGATGGATATGCGATGCCAATCGAGTTCCGAGAGGTCTATACGGGCAAAGACTACCTCAGCATGCAATTCCTTTTTTTGCGGCTACGGGGCCAAGAAAGATCGTCGACGAACCTTTGACTGTGGTTTTGGGCGCTTTGGCATTCTTATTGGCGGCAGCCTGCAACCTGCCCTCTTCCAAATGCAAGCTTAGCGTGCGGAACTCGATGGGAAGGCGCGCGGAGGGTGGGACGGTCGGCGCGCGAATTGAGAGCGTCCTGCGAATCGTAAGGGTGGTGTCGCCGGTTGCGCTGGGACGAGCGGTGTGTTGCCGGGTCTGTGTTGGGACGATGGTGATCCGCTGGTTCTCAATGTCGTCGGACATAGTGATGGAATATAGGAAGCCCTCGCGAGAGAAGATCAACTCTATAGAAGAAGTTTGAGAGAAGTAGAAGAGGAAAAACAATAGAAGTTGGAAAAGAAAGAGCTATATCTTTGGTTCATTTTAAAACATGGGGAAGAAAAAAAGTCGTTGCAGAAAATCACGGTACCCACTGCGGGGTTTTGCAGTGTTCCATGGCGATGCGGTGAGACCGTTCGGCCATTGGTCAGATCAGAAGAGAGACATGTGCGAGAGGGCCTTTTTTCTTGGCGGAATGAGCGATTTTACGGAGCCCGAGCCAGGAGTCAGGAGATGCCGGTGAGGAACATCAGGGCTCAATGCTCGGACCTCAGATCCGAGGGATATTCGCCACGGTAGTTATCTCCATTCCTTGAGCCTCGAGGTGATCACATTCTCGAGGTGATCACCAAGTCTCAAACATCACCCCGCGCTTAGCTGGCCGGCTCAGGGGACCCCAAGGGATCACAACCCCCCAGACACCACCCATGTGCATGGATCAGGCGCGGGTCATTGACAGCCGGAACAATAATTCCACATTAAGTTATCATGCTCCGTCTTCATCTTCACGTTGAAGGTTGAAAACAAACATATTCACGTCACGATACACTGAGTTGAGTAAAGTGACGTCCTTTTTGGGTTTTGATGCAATTTGATGATTAGAAGATTGCCCCTTGTGCGCCAGTGGTTCGGGTTTACGTTGCCTATCATGGTTGTTGTGCATCAAAATCCCAGTACAGCAAAATCGCTCATCGACGGGGCACTGCACGACGATATCAACCCTTGCGCCGTCCCGTCATCATCTCTTGGAGAAAGAACTAGATACGGAAGACAGTCATTAATCGTCCAGACTATAAGCCTCAACAAGGAATAGTTACAGACAAGACGCGATCCAGGCCAGAGATCAAGGTTTCGCCTTGGGCGCTGCATAGCCTAGTATGTCACCTTTCCATATTGTGATGCCTCGTATCAAGAACTGTGCGGGTACAGTATGGATTTGACAACGATACTGTAGCGCCCGTCTTTCTTTCACACGCAGAGAGAGCTCCTCACGACTTGCCAGCCATCGTGAAGGACTTGTTGGGCCAGAGAGGTCACCGTATATGACCCTGTTCTTCCACTGGCAGTACGCAGAGTTTTATGCAGCGCAGGCCAATATCGACGAGTGAACTTGATGAGAGGAATCTCGGGCGACAATCCATCGACATAGACCAATCCGATTTTGTCATCGTCGCCTGCTGCGCCCACGAGCTACGCGCCTTCTGATAACTCTCCTTGTCTGAATGGGTACCAGCGGCGCCGCGGTGCTCTTCGCTCTCCGTCACGAGCTGCGAGTATTTCCAGTCCTCAGAAGGAACAGAGTCTTTCCACGCTCGCGGTATCACCTTCCTTTTCTATCCATCTCCGGTTAAACGCTACCTCGTCTACGTTGCACTGCGCACGCAACAGCACACAATCCGACAACATGTGCAGCTGGAACAGCGTCTTAGCAGTGGAGGTGCGACACTATCGATGGGAGCAACACATGCTTTATTTTCACAGCCACTCCACGGTGTTTCGAATCTTGCCTCGCTACAAGCGGACAACTCGCCTAGTACAGGTGCAGTATATGTGGCGTGTTGATGATCTGAGGCCGCATGGCGCATCAGTCGGTGCCAGGATCTACATGTTCAATCACCTGCTGCTCCCGGGTGAGTATGGCGCGCATGCCACGACTAGAGGAACGGTGGAAGTTTGAGGAGTGTTTCAGTTGCGCAAGTGAAGGTGCTGCAGGCTGACTTTGAACTTGTTACTTATCGATACACAATGCAATTACGGTTCGCGACGGAAATTTCTGGCTGCAAGTTACGTCGGCGTCCATGGAAGAGGCCGGATATTATGACCTTGCAGGTTGGCGGGACGGTTAGATAAAGGGCGGCTAAGGCAGCAACACAATAAGATTACGCTTTTGTATATGTGAATAAGTCGCCTGAAACAGTAAACAATGAGCACAGGCGATATCGTATAAGTATCGTACATGTCCGAGTCCCAACGCGCGCGCAACAACTCATAGTAATGTCAAAAGAGATTGCTTTTATCTCGGTGCTGCCCCATTCACAAACATATTGACAAACGATATAAATTTCCCCTTCCATGATTCGACGACACCTCGACATCAAATATATGTGACATACATCGTGACTACCAACTACCACAACCCTTCTTCTCAACGAAGATTCAAGCTATATTCAAGTATAGACAAATAAACTTGTACTGGATTCCGTCAGTCACGGCACGGTAATGACAGAGGTAGCACAACAACACCTCCTTTCCTTCGGCTCTACCAGCTTGAGGGACCAAATGTACCACCGTCAGAGACCGTCTTGTAAGGCACACCAGCATAGTCGGCTGTTCTAGTGTATACAGTGTTTCCCCACCAGGTCTGGATTGTGCTCTTGCCGGTCGTACCATTCATTGGGTATTGCAGAACGAAGAAGATGAAGATGGTACCAAGAGCGTAACCTGTATCCAAAGCGAAGGACAGGACATCTGGGAACAACAAAGTGTGTGATCAGAAACATTGTTTTCGAAAGAGTAGAGAAAGCGCATCACAGTTGTACTTTTGCCACCATGTGATATCACGGCGACGGATAATGTAGTTGAACGCGAAGCAGATAAGTATCCAAGGCACGTAGTTAATCGGCGTCGCAGGAGGGATGTAGCCGATGCCTTCGAACATGACGGGGAAGTTGATGTACTTGAAGAAACGAATCTTAAACCTCTTTTGCAGAACCCACTGAATAAATGTTGCAAATCCTCCAGCCACGAAGGAAAGCATCCCATAGTAGAGTTGACCATGGGAGAAGAGACGTTGCGGTCCGATCATACCCCACTATGGGAGCAATATTAGTGTACGAGACTAACCATAGATTGTGCAATGAAAGCGACTTGCAATGATGGATGCTGTACCGAACACAGTTGTATGGGGGCAGGTGAGATTGTCAGGTTGATCAGGGCTGCAAAGGTCTGCAATATGAGAAAACATCCATGATTGCACGCCAAGTTGAACAGTTCCAGCAATGATCGAAGCGACAAGTTGGCACAAGAACATCGTCCGCGGTGGGATCTTCATGTAATGACCGAGTTTCAAGTTACTGATAAACGTTAATGTCTGATACATGGTAATGTAACCCCAGGTCTTGAACAGCATCATTGCAATCGGCTTGCCAGGCCTAGCGTACCCAATAATCAGCTCCGTGAGCACATTAAGCGCAATTTTCTGGTTCGTCAGAGCCTGAATGATACCAGCCGGGACGGTGTACGTAAAGCCTAGAAGTAGAGAGGTCAGGACGAGAAAACATTGCAATCAAGAAGGGGATACAAATGATGAGATCGATGAGAGCCAGAGCGAACGCCCACACGGGCAATCCGGTGTCCCATACCTCAATGGTTATCACACCAAACGTGAACGTGATCACTGCAAACGTCGTTCAGAACACAGGTATATTTGGCCTGTCGATTGGCTCACAGAATAAGCATAGGTACCACCAATTGGGGACATGCTTGTATGCGGACATGAGGTGGGCGTGGATATCAGGTTGTTTGGAACGAGGGTGACGAGAGTTAGTCCAAATATGCTTGCTGTGATAAAGAAGGGTGTAGATGAGGACGGCACTAATTGAAGCGAATGAGAGACCATAACACATAACAAGGCCAACGGGGAGGAAAATCGGGCTGTAAGACTGGTAGGCCTCTTGGTTGAACGACCCGTCGACATTGATAACCCGGGAGAGATTGTATATCCTCCCTGTATTATCATACGAGTGTGAAGACAGCAAGGGCATGTAAGCGGAGTACCAGATGTTCGAGTACTGTGTTTAGGATGAGACTGTATGAACGCAAGGAAAAAAGAGATGAGGGCTAACATATAGAATCGGGACAAGGAACCAGTAAAAGAACACGAGGGCGAAGGCGACGTTGGCAGTGGCCCACCATGGGTAGAGGAGGGGGGAGCCAAAGAAGGTGGTGATTTGACCCCAGTCGAATGTAGTGAGACCCATACCGAGGCCATGTGTGACACCGAATACCTGGTTGATCTTGACATTGTTGGGTGCGATCCAACAGATCCATGAAAAGGTGGAGAGGGCGGTGAAGAGGTAGGATGGCAAGAAGTCTGAGGTGAAGCAAATGATTAGATAGGTAAATTAACAAGACAGAGAAAGCTAACTGTAGATAAAGTAGCCAATGACAACATAAGTGAAGAATCGTTGGCAGGAAATACCATCCCGACTCCGAGTGCCAGTTGTCTGATGTGTGTGCAATGTGTTGAGGAGTGCACATATGGCGAGATTCATAGGCCAAATCATGGATGCGGGTTCAACGAGGATGCGATGGAAGATACCACAAAACGAGGGGCCGATCAGCTGGGTCGACATGACCAAAAGCCACTGATCTGTTTCCCGATTAATTTATGGATATTGAACGCATCTGCAGATCAACGTACAGATAAAAGGAGGGTGCTGATGATAGAAGACCTTCTGGACTGAGATAATGTCGATCTGAAAGGAGGTGTAAGAAATACCGTAACCGTGTTTGACATGATTTGCTAAATTGGGCACCGACAGCGTATGCAAAATAGGAGGCGACATCGCCCATGACCACAATGATGACATGTTCTTTGATCGTGAATGGTCCAGGATTAAGGGAGATACCGAACAGAGAAACATTAGGTAAATAACGCGCCCATGCTTTGCAGATCGGGAAGCTAATTAGGAGTGGGAGTGTCTGTTCGAGAGATGAGAATTAGAAGGAGAAAAAAATGTAACGGCCATTGAAGACGGACCCCATCAATCTCAATGGTTGGGTATCTGAAATAGAAGAACTGGTTGACACCGGGAATAAGGACTGCCCAGATGATGCCAATCAGCCAAGCACGGAAGGTAGATTGGTGCATCGTGGGATCGTCCGTGTTGGCGACTGCAGCTCGTACTTCGACATACGGCGAGTCTTCTAACAGCAGTGTGGCAGTTGGATCAAAGTTTGGATCGTCGTAGCTACCAAGAGAAACTTGCTGTGCATCATCGAGGTGGCGGTCTAAAGTCAATCGATGGGGGAGAGAGGGGGTAAACAAGTACTAACGTCGGCCCTTCTGAGGTGCTCGGGGTCATCGTTCTTTGGGACGGACATACCGTTACTTCCAGGGCCTGGAGTTCGCTGCAAAGAGTAAAATTAAGAATCTTCTCTGAATGGACTCGAGGAGGAATGGGGAAAAGTAGCACTTGACCAATGACAGCTTTATATGGGGGAGAGGGGCAGAGACAGACGGAATATTGACAGACATGAGACCAAAGGCAGACAAGCTAGTTCTTTCACAGATCACATCGATTACAACCAGTACCAGTACAGTCCCATACTTCCCAGTTTCCCAGGCGCGGCCGCGGACTTAAATATAGAGATAAGTATTGGTTAATGTGAGGGTTCGTCCGAGTGTGCAGACCAGCTTACGAGAAGCTGCCGAGGATGTTTCCAGGGTTTGTATGGTTGAAAGCCATTACATTTTGCCGCTACAAGATCCGAATCGAACAAGTAGCTGGACATCTTCTGTGATGTCATTATTCTTCATCTGTCCATCTAGCACATCGGTTGGGGAAAAGTGGGCATCTCGGCTGAGAGAACCATTTTATCGGGGCGGCAAGCACGAACTGGCGACTTCCCCTCGGATTTGGAGAACTCAGAAGTGTCCGGGAAACCCTCATAGCGGATAGTGAGTCATCGGGGAATGCCTCCCGTGCTAACCGACGCAAACCAATACTAGCTTGATGACAGATTATTAAAAGCCAAAATATTGGCAATACAGTTGACTCCCTCGGTCCCTCCTAACCCATACCCCTCGGTTTTAGGGTTGCCAAAGTTCAGTCCTGAACCTTGGTTCGAACCTCGAACCATTTATCTGAACCTTGGGTTCGGGTTCAGTTCAAGTTCGGTTCTGCAGCCCTCTAGAGGCCCGGGTTGCCGCACTGGCACTGGCACTGATTCCAAGTCTGAATACATTCAACGAATTATCTTTGACGAAGTAGCTTGAACTGTTAAACTGAATGTCAGTACAGGAGTAGATGAAGCCAAAGTAGTCTGTTTAACAAAAGTGACCCTCTAAGCTAAGTGAGACAAGGTCGCTGACGGACTATATGCCATAATTGACAATCACGGAATGAACAATTCTGATTCTGATGCATATAATGCCGTCCTAGAATTTGTCAAAATATAGCAATGCTTCTGAATTCAAAATCAACAATGTGCAGAGGTCCCCGGCACTCTTTATTTTGATGCACAGTCCAGAGGGATGATCCTCGACGACTTGTGCAGCAGCCTGACTTGACAGCTCTATAATCAACAAACTGAAAATACTCTTCTTAGTCATCCCAAGGCACTCCGAAGATAGCACTGCCGTCCAAACAGCAACGCAACAACATTACAAACCTGCTCGACAATCACACGACAATCATAATCTGCATCGAAAGGAAACTGGGAGGAAAAGGAACTCGCGCAGCAGGACAAATCCTTCCACTTCCATACAACGTAACATGATTGCGACGGCTTACCCATGTTGTCACAGACATATTATGCTTCGTCATTAATACCAGAAAAGTCAGCTCACAATAGAGGGAGTTGGGCGAGAATCATGATTGCTTTATAAAGGTAGACGGGCTGAACGTTCCACATTTTGGAATCATCTGGTGTGATATCCCAGTGTCGTCAGCAGTCCTAATGTAGACGGAACTGCCCCACCAATTCAGAATACCATATCGTCCAATGACACTATTATTCTGGTCTATTCAGGTATTGTAGATGACATAAATATTGTTTGAGATGGCTTGTCATAATCCAAACTAGACCACTGAGGTGGCATGGAAGAGTGATAGCTGTAGGAATGTCAGCCTGGGAGAAACGATCAAACAATCTAGCAGACGCACAAACAACGAGGGCATGCGCAAACCTCCAGGCTGAGAATAGTAGTTCCCAAATCTCGACGGAAGCGACACCGAACACGGACATGATTACTATGCGTGGTGTCAACGTTTAATGTACTTGGCATTAACGGCGGCGCAAGTGCAGAACATGACAGGATACCGCCAATCGGGGACAAAATCGTGAACGTGGTGGTGATAGACACAGACAAATAACTGTAAGCTGGATATGTGTTGAGGCGGAACGGGGCATCACCATGAAGAATCTATGACACATTGCGGCTCCTTCGGAAGTCCTTTCTGTGGTATTGAGGAGTAGGAGGTGGTCAAAGCCTATCTACAGTCTTGGAGCGTGTTCAGAGGGCGAGAAAGGTCAAGACAATGGAATATGAAAATGTGCTCGAATGAAGGACAGTGCTGCAGCTAAAGTCAACACGATGTGACGGCCCATGATACATGAGGTGCGAGGTGACGCCGAGGTGCCAACACCTAGAATAGCCTTGACGATTCAGGAAGAGGCAGAGGGATAGAGACCTGAAATGGAGGCGTGATTGGCTTGGGTTGTCCGGGAATTATGTGCAACATAGTGAGCATGCGAGAACGATCGTTGACTGGTAACCGGTAACCGCCCATTCACTTTGGTTCGACCCGACAACTCGCCACTGTTGGCGTGTTGGCACGTGCCCGTTTTGGCGGTTCCTCCAGTGCTTACTGTATCCCTCCTCCGGTCAGACCCCTCCTTCGGTCACTTCGAATATCTCGTTCAATTCTTTCCTGTTTGCTATGGTATTTTGTACATGATATCCAATACATATCCTTAACATATTCCGAGAATACTGTACGCATAAATTGAGGTTTTCCATGAGGTCAAAAATAGGTCTTTGTCACGCTCGCCGAGCTTTCGCCGACCGGAGTTTGATTTTGACTTTTTCCAAGCCCAACTTGCTGATCGTGATATGACACCTGCGTGACTGACCGAATGAGGGGTCTGATCGAAGGAGGGTCCGGTATCCTTTCAATGGGCTTCCGTGGCCTTGGTGGTTTGGCCTGTCTCGCCTTCGCCTCCAACCCTTCAACATCTACGTACGGTTCCGCTGTCTCCGCATTCTGCGCACGTCGTTGCAACGAGATGGTTCTCTCTAACCGGCACAATTCCGAAAATCATTCCCTGGTCCCGCACACTCCGTGTTCATGAATATATGCGCGCTCAGGGAGTACTAGTGGTGCACGTGCTATTCTCTGGGCTACCTCAGCTGCACACAGCAAAGAAGCCCTGGCTAGTTGCAAGTTTAGACATCCCAGGAAAACTGCAGTATTATGTATGGGCTCGAACTTGAAGTCATCAGCGCACGGTATTGTAAAGACTGGCGTGCCAACACCATGGATCTGTTTCGCTAGTGAGTGGCCCACCGCGTTCATCAGTTTCCGGAGGCAACTGACTTTAGTTTCCCGGCACCGCCAGTCAGTACTAGTCAGTCATCAACCCCGGTCCACTTCCAGAGTTTCTACTCAAGTATTTCGTTCCCCTTCACTCTTGAATTTTCACCCAGGGCGCTACCCCTCTCCAGATATTCCCCCTGCGTCACATCCGATCTTACCCGCATGGGTACTACTTCGAGCCCTCACAATGGATGGGCCCTACGCATACAACATCTTCCTAATTCCATATCCTCTTCCACATCTTCGTCCACCTCTGCCTCCATTAATGCTATGCGGCCCGCATCACATCACCCACAATGTCTCGCAGAAGAGGCCGAGAACACTCAAATGGAGTGCGGCTTCCCAGAAACGGTTCACGATAACACGCATACACCTCATCGCTGCCGCGTCATGTCACAATCGAATTCGGCCTCGCTTCAAGCGGACGACTCGTCTGATGACTCGGACGGCACCGAAATTGGAGGAGATGGCGATGACGATGGCACCATCCTGTCAGAACCATATTATTTGCACACTAAGTTAAGTTACTTGCATACAGTTCCGAGGGGACCTTTTCTAGATCACGTGATCACAGACCTACCATTTTGGCTCGTCGCTTTCCACTCGCGGTCTTTTTTTCGTCAGCGGTCTTCAAATTTCCTTTCTTTCCGCACCAATTATAAACTTCCATTTTTGCCTGTTCACGTCGGCATTCCTCAGAAACTTGCCTAAGTTGCCTTCCCGCCTCCGCAAATTCGTATTTCTGGTCTACCCTTCATTCATACGAAACTTCGAGCGACCTATTTAGATTATCTCTTCCCCTCATCCTCCTTTACCGTTCGCTCGTTGGAGCCCTCTCCACAACTTAAGACGCGTCTAATGATCAGGGCAAGGCTTTGGATTGGCGCCGCTGACTCCAACTTCTACATTCCCCATATCATCTTCCCTATACTATTTTTGATGCACTTTCTCATTGACACCCTAGTTGCATAAATGTGGTGTCCTCATAGCCATCGAGTGGCATCAAGTATTGGCGGGTTTATACCAATGGCCAGCAATGATTGGCCTATCAGCGCAGGTAAGGTCACTGTGCAACTAGAGGTGATCCTCGCTCGCCCTACCATAGATAACACATCTAAATTCCGAGACACATGACGACCATTTTTCCTCGGTGCCGTCACATACATAACGTGGGATTGGACAAACGGCAAAGGCTGGATTTCGCGTAAATCTCCCGCGACTCGCAAGACTTCTCCATCTCTCGCACTCTTCTTGCATCTCAACTGGTTCGTCGATGGATCTGCAGGGCATCCCAGTCCGCACTTTTTACATTCCAGTCTCCGGTGCGTGCTATCTCTCTTCTATGTATGTATATACTAATGTGTCAAACCGGAGACTTTTCCTCCCCCACAGGTGACACAACTAGCCAACTACTCAGTCGGGTATTATATTCCTGACCTCCGCTCCTACTTGACCCTTCCGCTCTCGTTACTGCAGTCGAATGGTTATGTTTTGAAGGGCTCCGAGTACCATAAATGGTAAACAATATTCGAAGGTTGAACGGGGGGATTGATGCCGTGCGCTCATTTATCAGTATGAGGTGAAATTGTTCAGTTGATCCAATTTATATCCCTCTTTGGGCGTGATCTCCCTTCGCCGAACTTGGGCACAGGCCCAGCATTCCACCATCTTTTCGCTCACTCGTGCGTCTGGCAGTGCCTACTTCGGCGCCGATGAAACCGCGATCCTGCCCACCTCGACGCACGAGTACTTCCGGTCCCCGGCGTAGACTCTATCTTGTCATGTCCGCCACCGCTTTTCAGGATCTCCATCTCCAGCAAGACTGCCCTGCCTAATACATGCCGCCCACCCAGCAGCGCAGAGGAAGAAGGGCGCAGTGGGAGAAATTCATGACGAGGCACATGCACCGCCATCGGACGACTCGAGGGGCGAGTTGGAGGGCAGCAAGTTGACAGTAAACTCGATCAACGAAGGGTATAGCGCGCAGATCTTCGCATGAGGAAGCAGGTGGGTAGCAAAGCAAAAGGCATCTGTAACATGGGGGAGTTTCTTTTCCTCGGTGCTGCCATATTACGCATATATTTACTCTTTTACTTATGTACGAGATTGTTTTCGTCTTTATCTCCGACAATGACTTGAATACTAGCGAATGAGCTCAAACTGGTGCTGATCTACCACACCACGTCGGTAGGTAACGGCTTGGGTGCATCCTGAAGTGCACCCAAGTTTCAGATGGATCAACTGTTGGCACGGTGATAACTACCCATTGGCGCAAGGTTCTGCATGATGAAGCCTTCTTACTTTATCCTTCAAGGCATCCCAACAAAAACCGATTGAATTGAGAGAGGCTCAGTGCTCAGCCGAAGTGAAGGATATCCGACATCTCCGACACGGACAATCCCGTAGGTCCGCTTCTTCAAACCCCACTCACTCACACTACCGCCGCTACAAACAGGTCCTTCACAGTCCGGAAGTTCTCATTGATGCTTGCGTACGCGATGCACTCCTGACGCAATTCTCTCCGTGATTTCCTACCGCCACTGACACATCCCGGCTAGGTCCCAAGTTTGGGCAGCTCACAAGATCTCTGCAGTGCTACGTGTGGTCTAGAAACAGAGAACATAAGCATAGATATTGTAAGGTGGTTGAAAGAGCCCGTCCGCGCGCTGCAAGGGTCCTCCACCGTCCACTAAAGTGAGTAGCTGCCCGTATTTATCTGTGGCTCGGTTAGAGAGAACTAACGTTTCCGGTCATGACTCATGCGCTTGCCTTTCCCCTCCCCGACCACGCCCATTGTTCCCATCCACATCACGCCATTCAAATGGGACAAAAGTTTCCGAGCTCTTCGTTAAAAGTACGAAAAGGGCGTTTGGCAACCTTAAGGGGGAGGCGGTATCGCCCGCGAACGAGGTTGGCGCCCGTAATCCGTGTGGGGCGTTAAGTCAGGCCGTAGTGGAGCAGGGAATCGAGGTATTTCAGTGCGTAACCCTCCCTTCCTGCAAGCCTAACGGACGCAGCTCACTCGCGTCTTGTGCAGATCTACCCTCACGTTGGCGCGCAACTTCCTTAACGTGGACACTATAACCAATCGGGATTTCCGGAGTATGTCAACGACCCGGACGCCTTCTGCTCACACTCACGACGTTCTCGTTGCCCGCAGGAGCGCCATCGATGGCGCCGCATTGCGCTCCGCTCTTCCTCTCAATCTGAGAGTATTTTCAGTGCTCTGTCAATGGAGGACAAGACATTTCATGCCCGTATCACAATCTTCCTCTTCTATGCCTCTCCGCCTACAGAATCGCCGTCTCGTCTCCGCTCCACAGTTCACGCAGCAGGACAGTGCAGAAGAAGCAGACGTCTTGTGCAGCAGGAACAACTTCTAGGCAGCGGGCGTATAACAGTCTCCATGCGAGCGACGCGCTCTTTATCTTATTTCGTAGCCGCTCCGTCTTGTCTCAGATCCTCCGCAGGGCACATCAGTCGGTGGCAGGATCTGGACGTTCAACAGCCTACTGCCCTCAGAATAGCACGCGTGCCACGACCACCTATTCTACACCCAATTATGGTTCTCTCTTTCCACCTAACACACTGTGACGTCATTTCGTCGGCGATCTTCAAACTTGATGTACCATTGCACCCCGGCTCGCCGATAATAGCCGGCAAGGTCCGGGCTCAAGGCGATCGTGCACACGGAGACATTCTTTCCTCTTCGATACCGTCCCAAACTTCCGTTTTTTTCAACCAGAGCTGCTCATTCCTAGTGGACTTGTCTTCTCGCCCACGCATATCCTTGCTTCCGGTTTACCCCTCGTCCATATGACACTTCAAGCGACCTATTCAGATACCATGATGCTCTCTTCCCCTCATATCCGAGTCCTCCTTTACTGCTCGCTCTTTGGAGCTCTCTGCACAACTCAAGACGTCCAATAATGCCTTAAGTTGACGTGCTCGACTCGGAATTTTACCTTTTTCCATACCCTCTTTGATGCCATCTCTCACTAGCACCCTTGTTGGGTATATGCAGTGTCCTCACAGCCATCGAGTGACATCTATTTGTATCATCTATGAGCCACATGACGACCCTTTTTTCTTCGGTGCCATCATATATCACACTCACCAACATTTTCATTTTCGCGGATCGATCCTCGATATCGAAGAGTACTTTCTCGGCAATGGTCGAACAGGTAGTGTAATAGTCCATATTTAGAGTAGGTCTGCCGCGTGGCCCCCACCAACGTCCCAACTCCTCGTTCGACTTGTCTCAACCCCGATTATGGTTTGTCCCTTTCCACTTCTCACGCATCTCCGCCGTTTTACTTTTCAGTCTCCGTTGCGTGCCATTTCTCTTGCATTTACGTCTATACCGTTGTGCTAAACCAGAGCATTTCCTCCTCCACAGATGATACAACTAGTCAGTTAGGCATCCTTCCAGAACACCTTGACCTCCTCTCCTTTTTTACTGCCTGCGTCCGCCACCGCTTTTTAGATCTCCCCATCCACCATGATCACCCCGCCCTACGTGACACCCACTCAATAGCGCGCAGGAAGTAGGGAGCCCGGCCAATGGGAGCAACCTATGATGCATCGGAACACGTCACTCAGCCAGTGGAGCAGCATATTTTCTTCGAAGCACTTTCGCCATCGGACATGTATCTTCAAGTTGCACAGG
>QLPC01000290.1:0-10252 GCA_003314055.1 Lactifluus hygrophoroides | reverse complement strand
GGACTCGTTATCGCTCAGTAAGGGCTCTAGGCCTTCTATCTTCGTACCCCACACTCTGGACTATGACGCATACCCCTGACTCATGACTCGAAGGCCATATGGGCCTCTGTACTATACTGGATACAGATATCTGACTCGACTCGAACCCAGATCATGGGACAGGCCTAGGGAAGGCAGTGGAACATGCTGGAAGGGCCTTAGGAGCGCCAGTGGCTGTACTGTAGGACTACTTAAGGACTTGTGACGTCTCTAGGTAGCCTTAGGTCTGTTCTCCTTGTGGATATACTTTCTAAGTCATCCCTCTTATCGTGTGAACCCTCGCTCCTCAAGCTTATTGCTTGACCTCACTTGGAACAGACCAAGACAAGTCAGAGGACGTATCGAGTCCTTGCTAGGCTTGCGGACACGCTTAGGACTTAGGCGTGACACCAACGCTCCTGGGCCAGCGACGATTCAACCTTGCTTGCAACGTGCCAGATTGAAACATCAACGCATCAACCACAATATTTCAATTTACACCGTTTTCTTCCACATTCGGAAACACTTTGCACCGGCTCAGCTGCCGCCTGGGTATAATAGTGCGTGAACGGCGCCCTGTGTTGTCCTCCCATCATTCTCACACCCACTCCCAGAACAATATCCTCTCCTCTGTATATTTCAATCTATCAAGCTTGCCCACCTCTATAGCTAGCATGGCCCTCACCCAAGAACCCGCCCAGCTCATTCCAAATCTGTATGAGAAATGTTCCTCCCATATAATGTCGCCCACTATTTACCATCACTACAGTGCAGGTTCTCAGACTTTTGGAACAAAGTGCGTCATTCCCCTGTTATTTCACTCCAACCTTTTCTCAGATAACTTTGAACAGCACTCAGTTCGCCGAAACAAGCCAACAGAGCTTGTGCCAGCTCAAGATTATTGGTGAGTATCTCAATGATCCTGCTCCAATAAGCATTAAATCTGTCCCTCTACCAGTACACCAAGCCCACAACCTTCCCTGCCTCAAGACCTATATAGGGAAGACAGAGTACTATGTCACTGTGACCGGTATTGCAATGACGAGACAAACAAGGGCTGTGCAGAGCGTGAACAGGTGCATTGAATGGGACCAGTATATCCGAGCATTGTGGGCGATCCCACCTCTTTCCCATTCTTTACAACTGAGTATCCTGCAGTTTTGTCCAACCCCTGTCCCATATTACTATATCTCTTTTTGCAAAATGGATTGTACAGAGGGATCTCCTTGTTGGAACATGTGAGATACCCTGTCAATCTCAACGCAGTTCGTCTTTTTCTTTTAGATCTTGCTCATGCACTTAGCTGAATACCGTACATGATCTAGATGTTTCCATTGAGTTAAGCAGTGGTGGACCTGGTGGAGATTCAACCGAGCCAACCACACTCATCTTAACTATTACTGTGTCAGGGAACGTGAACACGCCTCCGGCTGTGGTTACCAAGACACCGAATCCCACTACGACCGTAATAGACGAGGCTGCCCCTGAGGGAGATGCTGAGCACCCTACAGTCCAAGGCAACCACGAAACTGCCTCTACTTCCCCCTTATCCTGAACGGGTAACCTTCCTACTCAGACTGCTGGTCCTGTGCGACCAGCAGCAGATAGTCAGATAGAGTCGTCACGCACCGCTCTCCGTCGCGCTGAGGGTGCGATAGACAATATGAAAACATGGAACAACACCGTTGATATAATCAAGGGGGTGATGGACGCTGTCACCCCAATTGCAGAAGTACGTCAATCAATCATTTAAACATCCTTTGTCACACTAAATTATGTGTTTCAGCTGCATCCATATGTGAAGTTAGCATGGAGTCTTCTCTCAAAGATCCCCGAGGTGTGTCGCCTTTCCTTGTCAGAAGATATTTCACATTCAACTTTTTGTAACCTTGCCCTTAGACTTTGGTAGAGCAGGTCCAATGTGACGACAACGTCTGCAGTCTGTTACAGGCGATACAAGATGCATTTGAATTTACAGATGCGGCCGATGCATTGAGGAAGATAAAGCTGGGGTCGAAGCAGGCAACAACCCTGGGGTCCATGCTGCAGCATGTCTCTGAATGTGGCGAATTTATCGAGTCATATGCAAAGGATGTGCAAGTCGGTGCGTCACTCTGACCTCTGTGTCATTTGCTCGCTATAGACATGTTATTCTCAGGAAAGCGGACCTTGAAGAACTTTTCCAAAGGCAAAGTCAACAAGCAAATTACGGAGCACCGCACAAAACTCGTCCAACTTCGCCAAGACTTCCTTGGTCATGCTGTTGTCACGATGGAGCTTGCAGTGCTTAAAGCAGAGTTGGATGCGAAAATCAGGGAGCTGCCTTACATCGGAGGCTGGCGATTCGGCAACGAGAAGTGTTGTCTTCCGGGCACGCGCCAGGTGTCACGGTATCTCAACGTTCAACAGACTATTCTTTCTTCCCAGACACGTTGTAACCCTCGCATCCAGAGGGCTTCTCTTTACGATACATGCCGATGGACTTCTGACCCTGTTACCTATGGTACTTACTTTACGGACTCGTTATCACTCAGTAAGGGCTCTAGGCCCTCTATCTTCGTACCCCACTTACCGGACTATGACGTGCACCCCTATCTCATGACTCGAAGGCCTCGGAAGGCCTCTGTACTATACTGGATACGGTTATATGACTCGACAGATACTGGATCATGGGACAGGCCTATGGAAGGCAGTGGAACGTACTGGAAGGGCCTCAGGAGCGCCAGTGGACGTACTGTAGACTACTTAAGGACTTGTGACGTCTCTAGGTAGCCTTAGGTCTGTTCTCCTCGTGGATAAACTTTCTAAGTCATCCCTCTTCATCGTGTGAACCCTTGCTCCTCAAGCTTATTGCTTGACCTCGCTTGGAACAGACCAGACAAGTCAGAGGACATATTGAGTCCTTGCTAGACTTGTGGACATGCTTAGGACTTAGGCGTGACATTAGAACAGACCTCAATCCTGGCACCGAGGTCAAGGAAAGGGAAACAGCCTCAGAGGGACCCCGACTTCGGACGAAGACCCTCTCACCCCACACTCCCTTTTTGGTGTCCCAGCGCAGGACCCAAAGACGTTCCAAAAGGACGAATCATACATTGGAAAAGACAAAGAGCCGTCTACCATCTAGAAAAAGGAACCGAAGTCAAAGGACATATCGTCAGGTGGAGCGGTTGGTATACCCTCTCTGACGAAGGACTATTCCCCCTCACATTCGCCCACAGACTCTGGTTTGAGTTCGAGAAACGCTTCGACCAAAACAAGGGCGACTACGACGACGACGAAGAAGGAGAAGCTATCAGGCTTGCACCAAGCACCTACAACCCAGAACTCCTTCAAATAGAACCCGAAGAACTCACAACACTCGACGTTCAACCCCTACTACGAGCGTTAGAAGAAGGAGAAGACACTCCACGACCTGCTAGCACCGATCCAGATGACACTCATACTCCCGAAGACCAAGAAAGCGACTCTGACGCTCCTGAAAACCCCAGAATGACCAGTACCACCACCATCATCCCCACGCAGGTCCAAACCGCGGCCAATCTGGCACTCAACCCCCTCAGTGCGGGTGGACAACCGGGAGGCAGTGGCGGATCAGGTGGAGGAGCCCCACCTCCAAACCCAGGTGGAGGAGGCGGACCAGGAGGACCTGGTGGACCCGGAGGACAGGGAGGCAACGTCCAAGGACAGCAAGGCGCTGCACCACCAGGAAATGGACGCATGGAAGGCGCCCCACTGCCACCCTTCGAGGGAGAACGCCCTCTAGCAGACGCATGGATGGAGGCGCTTGTCCTCTATCAATTCACCAACGAAGATACCCCTGTCATGAGGGATCCCTACCGGAAGGTCATGCACGCCCTCACCTATATCCGTGGACAGGCGACCGCCGAGTGGAAGCACCAGAAGATCGAATGGATCTCGGTTAGACCCGTCCCCACCCCGCCTCATGTCAATGTTTGGGATGAGTTTAGATCCAATTTCGAACAAGATTGGATGGACGTCAATGCAGCTACTAACCCAGCGACAATGCTTCAGAAGCTCAAGATGCAGGGGCAAGACATCGACCACTACATCAGTACCTTCGCGGCATTGGCGAGAAAAGCCAACTACCCCCTAGACAACGAGGCGGTACACGACATCTTCAAAAGGGGATTGACTTGGGCACTACACCGCAAGATTGGACTCGCAGATGTGAACATACACACCTGGGAGCAGATATGTACCCTAGCGCAGAACAAACAAGCTAAGCTCTCAGAATTAGAGCCCTATCACCCCCAGAGGAACTTCTTCAGACGCGGAGGTCAGAGAGGAGGACTGCCCAGGCCGTTCTTCCAAAATCAAGGCAACCGACAGTATAGAACGCCATCTAACCACCCCAACGCTATGCAAGTGGATGCCCTTCGTGGTATCACCGAAGCAGATGCTCAAAAGCTCAAGGCCGAAGGGAGATGCTTCCTGTGCAAAAAACAAGGACACATTAAACATAATTGTCCTTTGTTCAAGGGACCACATCCCAAGGCCATGCAAGCATCGAAAATGGATGCCAGCGACACTACCAGCGACACTGGGAGCTCCACTACATCCTCTACCCTCTCCACTGACCAAGTCTTTGAGTACTTACGTTCCTGCGACTTGGCAACCTACGAAGAATTGCAGAAGAGGTGGGAGAGCGCCGAAGGAGGACAGGATTTTCAGAAGGCTTGAATAAGAAGGCCTTTATTCGAGCTATGTTTCAACGCGATGTATTTCTACCCAGACTCAATAGTATGCGACTTCTGGTTCATTTTCACACCGCGTTGAAAGAGGCAGACCTGGTAGCTCTCGTGGACAGTGGAGCCACCAGCAATTTCATCTCAAAGCTGTTCGTTGAAGAACACAGACTTGGAACGAGGCCGCTGTGGCATCCTAAACTGTTACACAATGCCGATGGGACGACAAACAAAGGAGGAATTGTGGACAAATATGTGGACCTCGAAGTCACACAGGAGAGGTAGCTCACACCCTCAGATTCTATGTAGCCGACATGGGAAAGGATCAAATGGTGTTAGGATACCCATGGCTTGTAGCAGCAAACCCACGACCCAATTGGGCCCAAGGAACCATGGACGCTGCCCTCATTATCAAAACGGCAGGAGCAGCGGCACCATTACCCAGTAAAGAAGTCAAGGTGGCGGGACTACAGTCCGTCTCCATCAAAAACCGACCATGGTTGAAGAAGGGAGAGACAATAGGACTAGAATGGAAAAGGACTACTATCGCCCAACAGCTAGCCGAACAAGCTCATGACAAGACAAAGAGAGATTGAAGGGATATCGTCCCTAAAGCCTATTGGAACTTTGAGAAGGTATTTAGCGATGAAAAATCGAAGAAATTCCCTCCTATCTGACCCTGGGACCATGCCATCAAACTCCTTCCTACCGCACCCTCGACCTTAGACTGCAAAGCCTACCCCCTCACCAGAGAAGAAGATAAGGCGTGAGACGCATTCTTAAGAGAACACCTAGACCGAGGGACCATCTGACCATCTAAGTCACCCTATGTGGAACCCCTGTTCTTCATTACCAAGAAAGATGGGTCGAAGAGACCCATCATTGACTACAGGCAACTTAACAAACACACACGACGCAACAACTATCCCCTCCCCCTCATAGATGAACTCTTTGACCGCCTGAACCTCCACCCGGACCACCCCTCTGAACTCTACATGAAGCTAGATGTCCGATGGGGGTACAACAACATCAGAATTAAGGAAGGAGACGAGTGGAAGGCAGCCTTCAAAACATCTTCAGGCTCCTTCGAACCCTTGGTGATGTTCTTCGGACTCACCAACTCGCCAGCCACCTTCCAGGCCATGATGAACCATCTCTTCAGAGAACACATCGATAGTGGACATGTAACGGTGTACATGGACGATATCCTCATTCACACACCTAACTCCATGGAGTTCCACTGACGCAAGGTACGAGAGGTACTCCAAACCTTACAGGACAACGAGCTGTATCTCAAACCAAGCAAATGCACCTTCGAAGTACCCAAAGTTGAGTATCTGGGAATGATAGTAAAACCGGGAGGAATTGCCATGGATCCTGTCAAGGTAGAGGGGATTAAAAATTGGAAACAACCCCGTAACTTGAAGGAAGTACGCTCCTTCTTGGGTTTCCTCAACTTCTACAGGAGGTATATCACAGGGTTCAGCTCCGTGGCAAGACCACTGAACCGCCTGGTTGCGGAATTGAACAAAGGGACGCGGTTCCATTGGGACTCAGAACATGAGAAAGCATTCAAGGAACTTATCACAAGGACTACAACCGCCCTGGTTCTCCAACAACCTGACTTCGAGAAACCATTCGTGGTGAACACAGATGCCTCTGGTTATGCGCTTGGAGCAGTCCTCCAGCAACAAGACGATAAAGGAAAGCTTAAACCCATTGCCTACCTTTCCAAGACCTTTAGCGACCAGCAAAGGAACTGGGACGTCTACGACAGAGAGCTCATGGCAGTCATCGAAGTGATGAAACATTGGAGGAGATACCTACTAGGTGCGAGGCATCAAGTACGTGTCAGAGCAGATCACGACAACCTCCAATACTTCCGAAAACCCCAAGATCTGAACTGAAGACAAGCAAGGTGGATGAAGGTCATGGCCAACTATGACTTCATCATCGACCATCAACCAGGCAAACAAAATGTGGTGGCGGACTTTCTATCGAGACCATTCGAAGAAAACAAAGGACAGGACGACAACAAAGCCACCACACTCTTACCAGAACTTCGCTTCGCCAAAATGACCTTCCCAGATGAACTAGGGGAGCATAGAGCGGTCCTAGCTCGCTTCCATGACCACCCCACGGCAGGACATCCAGGCATTGACAGAACTAAAGTGCTGCTGAAGCAAAGGTATGAAGGCGACGACATTGACCATTTCGTAAAAGGCTATGTCCAGGGATGCGCTGTCTGTCAGGCTAACAAGACTAGGACTAACACGTGCAAAGCGTCAACTTACAATCTAGACGTACAACCTGACCTGGGCCCCTTTAGGAGTGTGTCTATGGATCTCATTATGGACCTACCCCTCAGTCATGGGTACAACGCCATCCTGACCATCGTTGATCAAGGATGCTCGAAAGCGACTAAATTCATCCCCTGTACTACGGAAATCTCCGCGGAAGGAGTAGCAGAGAGGTATTTTCGCCACTTGGTACCCTGGTTTGGACTCCCCACCCGGATCATATCCGATAGAGACCCTCGATTCACATCGGGTTTTGCCAAAGAACTCTGTCACCTCATGGGGATTACCCAGAACATCTCCACAGCTTATCACCCCCAAACTGATGGACAGAGTGAAAGGATGAACCAGTGGCTTGAACAATACCTTTGCCTTTGGGTCTCCAATGAGCCTGAGAGGTGGAGCGAGTACCTGACGCTCGCGGAATTCACCCACAATACTTGGCTGCACGAAAAGACTGGCTACTCTCCTCACCAACTCCTCATCGGTTATCAGCCCGAAGTCCGCTTCGACACAGGGTCATCAGACGTCCCCAAGGTCCAAGAGAGGCTGGAACAGATCCAGAAGGCCAGGCATGACGCCACCAGACTGCACGAGGCCGCCAGAGAATACCACCCCAAGACCATGTTCCAGACAGGTGACCAGGTCTGGCTCGAAGGGAAGAACCTCAAGACACATCACCCAACCCTCAAACTAGCCCCTAGACGTCATGGACCCTTCAAAATCACGGCACGTGTGGGCAAGGTGGCCTACCGTCTAGAACTCCCTTCACATTGGAAGATCCACGATGTCTTCCATGTGAACTTACTGACACCATATAAGGAGACGGAGGAACATGGCGCAAACTTTGACCGACCCCCTCCTGACCTTATCAATGACGAAGAAGAATGGGAAGTGGATCAGGTGCTTGACACGAGGCTTTTCGGGTGCAAGAAACAGTGACAATACCTTATTAGCTGGAAAGGATACCCACGGTCCGAAAACTCGTGGATCAATGACGTTGACCTCCATGCACCTGACCTTATCACAGACTTCCACCGAAGACATCCCGTTCCTAGGCGCCGAGGCTGTCGCCCCTCTTAAGAAGGGGGTAAATTCACCATCTTTCCATCACCCCCCACTTCCACTCCTATCTTTTCACTCTAACATCCTCACCCATGTCCGATATCAGCTATGGATCCCCAGAACAACGCATCCTTGACATCGACTCCACCGTCCTCATTGCACAACACGAAGAAGGCGTCTGCGCCACAGATTGTATCCACGAACACAACAGGACAGAAGAGGAAGTCCCTTCATCCCCAGTCCTCAATGCAGACACCGCATGCTTCGCAGTCGACTCACACGTCGAACGAGCATTCCCAGAACTCCCCAAGGAACTTGTCGCCCGAACCATCGACAGAGCCTTCTTCCACCCTAGAGGTGACAAAACCCACGAGCAGACTTACAACAGGGTCCTCACCATCTCCACCAAAACGATCCAAGATCTTCATAGGCACACCGTGGGGGCTGAGAGTAATGCCCGAGGACGAGTATCCGTCATGGAGACAGATAGAAGACAGCCAAGTGGTGACTCGCCTCCTTCCTCTCCCCAAATCCCACAGACCCACGTACAGGACAATCTTCGACCCACCAAACCATGGGGAAGTCCAGCGTGGACCCCCCCATCCTTACCCTTCCACACCCTCAACGTCCACCTCAGGAGTATCGTCCAGGCGCTACAGAATAGTGAAGACGCCCCCTCGTCAACCAGAGAAGCAGAGGTCGGTGTCCTTAGAGCTGAGATGGCCACCAGAAGATGGGACAACCACGGATCCTACGACAGATACCTCCCAGCCATCCGACAGTGCACAGTAGGGAACATCGAGATGTTGACCCAGGACGATATCGAAAACTGGATCAGCGAGCTGAAGGACGAAGTCAGAAGACGCCGAGAAGCCCAGAAGACGCCGGCTGTATACTGGAGTGACGAAGAGTACTCACCTAAGTCCCCGGAACGATCCCCCTCCCCTGCCCCTGTCCCTGTCCCTCTGCAGATTAAAACACCGCACCCAGAGCCTCCTGTCCCCACTACAGACAACACAGTCGTCATCGACCTCTCCATGGAAGTCGAGGACGAAGACGAACCCACCACACCCCCGGCACAAGACACTCTGAAGCTGGACACCCCTGGGACACTACCCCTGCATCTCAACCACACTAGGGACCATCCCCAATGCCCATTCCTGACCAACAGCGTCCACAACCCCTCCTACTGCACCAGACTTATTCCCGACTCATCCGGAGCACTGTGTTCCGCTGAGTACATCGCCCTTGACTTCACGTGCAACACCCCCCACCTCCGACTCACCATGGGAGCCGGACACCCCATCTGGAGGACCCCTATCTACGCCATCGCTGAACCAGAACCGGGTGCAGCCCTCACCGTGCATCAACAGAGACTCCTTGAAGGAGAACGCGGCCGCGACAGCCACCAATACTTTGTCAACCAGGCATTGAAGATGCAGAAGGACCCCTATCTCAGGGGAGAAGTTATCTGGTTCAGAGAAGCGTCAGAAGGGTACGGGCTGGCCATGGAAGAAGAGAGGTATTGGCAACGACAGGCCCGCATCGCTACCAACAAGGCGTCGGTGGCACACTCCCAAGTGGCGGTTAGAAAAGAGAGGATGAAGGATTCCCTCCACAGACTCAAGTCGACGCACGCCTACGCCAAGTTGTACCCCCATCTGAAGGAGGCAGGAAGGATGAAGTTTAGGGCAGCGGAGGCAAATGACCATGCCAGGAGGATGTTTCTGGCCCGCCTCGACACTGCGGGACGCTCTACCAAGCCACACAAAGAACAACTATGGGAGATGCAGACAGTAAGCGACCCTTCTTCCTCCTTTCCCACGTTGAGCAGGTCCCTCCACTCTTACCAAAGCGACTCGGAGCGTCGCGCCTAAGAAGGGGGTAATGTCACGGTATCTCGACGTTCAACAGACTATTCTTTCTTCCCAGACACGTTGTAACCCTCACATCCAGAGGGCTTCTCTTTACGATACATGCCGATGGACTTCTGACCCCGTTACCTATGGTACTTACTTTACGGACTCGTTATCGCTCAGTAAGGGCTCTAGGCCCTCTATCTTCGTACCCCACTTACCGGACTATGATGCGCACCCCTATCTCATGACTCGAAGGCCTCGGAAGGCCTCTGTACTATACTGGATACGGTTATATGACTCGACA
>QLPC01000289.1:17908-58800 GCA_003314055.1 Lactifluus hygrophoroides | reverse complement strand
CCTTCCCACCCCCCCTCTCCCCTTTGATGGTGCCATTAGTGATTACGATGACTTTACGAAGGATACGGACCATTTATGACTGTACGTACAACGCTATACAAACACATTACCGGTCAGAATGTGGGTATATAAGGACACTTCGACGTTTGAACCGCCATTTTTGTTCCGGAGCACTGCATCGCAAAGCACTATCGGCACCCATTCTGGTGCTCGGCCCGTGCCGCCTGCATTCTCTTGACAGCCTTCAAGTTCTTTGTATATCCTGGTTGGGCAAATCAACATGTTTGTATTGCGCGTCTTGTTAAGTTCGCGGCTAGTTCAAAGAGGGATAATAGTCTTTGTTATACATGTACTACGCATTAACGACAGTTTGACGCTAATCATACAAAGTTCCGCCCTCATTGACCCTGCTAATTGGTCAATCGCGATACCACAGGATGACTGTTATGCACGAGGGAGTTGTCAGTGAGGCCATGCGTGATGTTGCCCTTCGGGATCAATGCAGGGTGTTTGCACAGCTTAAACACGTGTTGTGTCGTTCGGCTCGATCTAGGGGCAGAGGGCAACTGGGCCCATGCAACGTGTGTGTTGGGAACGAAAACCAACCCCGACGATTTCATTGACATCCCAGGTCGATGGATTTTTCATCATCATACGCGTGGGCCTCCAAACTCCACACATCATAGCTCGTGTCCCAGCCCTCCCCCCGTCAAGAGGGGCAAAAATCAAACAAAAAAACGAGGCGGTATGTCATGTCTCATGTTATGGTCAAAAAGACAAATGGAAAAAAAAGAAAAAAAAAACTTGAGAGAAACAAGCGCACACCTGGCTTGGAAAAGAGTTTGTCCCATCCATCGCGGAACGAGCTGTAGAGGATGGGTCATGAGGACGCACCACATGAAGCGCACGTAATAACGTACACTGTAGGTCCCCCTCCACTCCACCCCCAACCGTCTCCGGCAGACCCGGCTGGGAAAGTGATCCTTATAATCGGTGGCGTTTTTTCTTTTTTTCCGCCTGTTCCCCGGTGAGATATGAAACCGATCTGATATTCTTTGGTCGCCGTCCGTTGGTTTAAGCGATTGGGTGCCAGTGGGGAAGGCGCGCGAGGGGGTGTGGGGGAGGACAGCGGGCGAAGCACCGAGTTTCGTTAGTCGACGGAGCGCCCGTGGGCCAGTACGATAAGTGGGTTCCTATGGGCCCATGGCTATATTGGACACTTTTGGACAAAAGAGCCATATTCACGCTTTCGAGGAACGAAAGAGGTGGGAGGCCGCAAAACGAACGGGATTCTTTGTTGACGACCCTGAGGACGAACGAACTGCGAATCCCTATATTGCCATTTCTTTGAGCAGCAGCAGCAGGGTGTGAGGGTTGAAAACGGTAGTTGAGGAGAAAGATCCGTCAGTACCCCTACCTCACACCCCTCTTTCTCTCCCCCCCTTCGACGGAATATGCAATAGGCAAAGGGTTCCATCCGTACGCATCGCACCGAGTTCGATCTGCGTAAAGCAATCCCCTTACATGATCATTGGGTCTCGGTAAGTCATGAAAAATATTGGGGGGGTATCTGCTGGCGTGGATAAATGTAAATCGCGGAGTTATCGGATCGACTTCTGCCCCACAGCAAACCCAGCCCTGGTCCATTCATAATTCAAAGAAAAGAGGTAGTAGAGCGGCAAAGAGACGTCGTTCAGAAACGAGGGATGGAAAGGGGAGATCATTTGTTCTGGGTCCACGCATACGTGAGACTCGAGAAAAACGATGAGAAACATGGTGACATGGAGGAGTGGGTGACGCGCCAAAAGGAAGATTGAGACCGAGGGGGGTGCGAAGGACGCTTCACCGGTTCTAGTTGTCCAGAAGAATGTGAAACGAGAGAGGTAGCAACGAACCCCGGGAAAGGGTGCCCCAACCCTGTGAGCCAAGACCAGTCCAAGTTGGCCTAGGCGTGAACGACCATTGGGAAAACAATCCCAAGAATGGTCAGTGTGATTCTTCCAAAATGCAGGATAACATCTGTGCGTGTGTGTGCAGATATGAAGTGACATGACGCGGTCATACTAAACCGAATGAGAGGGGAATCACCAAGCCTAGACAAAAATGTCCGACGTGGACGCTTGTCGTAGATCATACATGGTAAAGGGCCCATGGGACGTTTGACAATGTCGGCGGGTGCGGTGCAACCTGTGAGAAGCCTTCGTTCATAGCGAGAATACGGAGAGTTGTGTCAGCCGGGAAGAACGGTACTAACTACTAATTCGCAGCACTAGTCGACGCTCGCCAATCGAGCACTATAATTTTTGACATACTAGGCGAAACCAAAGTTAAACGATGCCGAGCGTTTAAGTGTGAGTAAGGCTGCGATCCCGAGCGTTGATAACGCCACGGGTTGTGAAGGGTCGGTCCCAAACTTCTTCCAGAGAAAAGGAAGGAGGGAAATTTAAAATTCGTCACAGTCACTCCGGCAAGGAGCAGCAGCAAGCACCAGCAAGCAGAAGTTTCTAAACATTCCGGGCGGCGGCCGAGAACCAATCCAATCCAATCACCAATAATCGTCCGGGCGGGGGGGCGTGATGCATCTATTTTCCACTTTGCTGGCTCTTTGGCGCTTAACCAGACAGCGTTAAAGTGAATTAATTATTGTAATTATTTTATTTTTTACCTGTTACACCCCCTTACGATGACGGCAGCGAATGACCGTTTCCTTTACGGAAGCGCAGCGCTCGTGAAGGCCCCCCCCCAACCCCAGGCTCCCCCACTTCTCGTGCTCACAAGTCTCTGGCCTTTCGGCCTCTCGAAGCATTCTGTTACGATTTTTGCGGATTCGTCTCAAGGGAAACTTTGTATTCTAAGATCCCCGTCCTTTCCTTTTTACGCGACAGTACCCCTAGTCATTTACATCTGCTGCTATGTGGTAAGCTTGATCTTAGCCTCCTTAATCTCATCTGGCTGATCTCTGCGTCGGCAGGTGCGACAACTGCCTGCTGATATTTCCACTCGTTCGTACCCGGGTACACGCATACGATCTTTTGATGTTGACCCTTATGACTGCAGCGTGCTGGGGGTATTGTATTGGCGACCATCATCTTCGTGCGTCTCGTTTGGACCACGCGTTCCGCCTCGCACCACACACTGATCGATGAAATTACAGCTGTATAGTTTCATCGGCGGGATATTGCTCTTCCGTTACGGACCCTTCCTATTTTTCAACTATCCAGAGTGGTATGACATCGTCCTATATGACATCACTTGGGCCTCAGCTACTAACAACATTTCTCCGCAGGCAGATCTACGGTGGAATTGCTATGGCAGTAGCTGGCACCGCTGCGCTAACCGCCCTCGCTCTGGCCAATGTTTGTTCACCCGTCTGTCCGTGAAGTACTGATCGTCATTTCGTCCCTATCACAGCGGTCTTACATATGGTCCCGGGCTTGCACATTTCTGTGGCCATTTCTGATTGTCATTTCCGCCGTTCGTGATATTGCCATGATCGTGGAACTTCAGAGGGGGTAAGGCGCTTAAATCGATTACGCGAAAGCACGCAGCGCTCAAATAGAGAACCCCTTGGGGGGGGGATGTGACAGGAAAGAGAAGATCGTATGGGAATGTGCGAACGGCGGGCAACTCTGGGTCCCGTCAGTTGCCGCCGGGTACGGGAGCGGGAACGCACCCTCTGTATTTTGCACAGCGGGTTTCGCCAGTTTGAACACGGCGTTCATAGTGTGCCTGCTGGCGGACCTCGTGTTGCAGGTTTGTTCCGAGCAGTGATTAACATGGGAGGTCCACATGTATCTGACCTGTTCGGGTAGGTGTATATGCTGTTCATCACTTGGCGATTCCCGACTCGATTGGAGCACTACTCGAGCGTAAAGTACGCAACACCTTGAATCCGGTTAGACAATCCTTATTTTCTTTTGTTCTCTCACTAATCACTAATGCGCGGATAATAGATTGGATGCTCGAACATTGGACATTTTGTTTGCGGACCTTGTCTATCGTTTTAACACCGTGACTCGATACGGTTACGACTATTTTACGACTCGACCCACGATTTATGACCTGTTACGTTGTTACGCTCAATCTCATGACTTAGTTTGCGAATAGTTAATTTCCATTTTGCGCCACCTAAAAGGTGAATGATTATAAACGGTAGCGATTCTTTGGCGGATTGACGTGATGGTGAAGAATAGCCGTGCTAGCCTAGCGCTGAGGCTTGTTTTGGCGGGTCAAGCTCTGAAGGGGTAAACGATAGGGTGAAAGCAGACGGGAAAGTGCCGGGTGCATCGCCGCGCATATAAGTGGATAAGGGGTGAGATGAAAACCGCGCCTGTCTTGATCGGGGAGGGCTGAGAAAAAAAGAGCCGAGAAATGGAAAAGGAATAGATGATTAAAACAACGTGGAGGGGAACAGCCTCATGTAAGTTAGGGTTCGTGAGGGAAAAAACGGGGAAAGCGGGGGGGAGGGATAGGAACCCAGTTAGGAAACAGAAAAAGGCACCGGGAGGACGAATTGGAGAGAGAGAGAGAGGAAGTGGAAATTATTATTATTTGGGAGGAGAGAGAGGGAGGGACCAACAGGCGAATCTCGATCTGTGCCAACTGTGACGGGTAGAAAAAAGAGAAAGAGAAGGCGACTAGAATGGAGACTAGGTGGGGTCACTGTTGCCAAATTGGGAAGATCCGGCATATCGCGCCGGTTCGGATAAGTGATGAGATGTGGGTATAAGACACTCACCTCGATTTTGCCCTGATGTTTTCCCCAGAGCTCTCTCTGTTATTTTTCTTTCTCCTTTCCCTCTCCCCCCCTGTCCTCCTTCCTCTTCCCCTCTCCGGCCATCCCCCCTCTTCGACTACCCGCGATCGCCGGCTTCTCTTTTTGTCCACTTTGCGTTACGTTGCATCTCATCTGTACAACATCGTCACCTGTCACACTCTTCACTTGCTTGTTCTGTTGTACTCCTCGGTTAGTTACAATTCTCTTTTTTCTCTAACAATAATTCTTATTTTTCCCATAGCATCTAGCCTTTTATTTTCGTCTCATTTATTAGTCGACGTCTTCACGACCACTTCTCCCTCAACCTACTCCCACATCCTATCCTCCTTCATCTTCAACGAGCAATGGAAGGTCCCCTCGAGCAAGTCCTTGAGCACCCCAAGAGCCCCGACTTCATCGACGCTGCCACCTCTGGTTTCACTTACGACTCTCTCGCTGGTCTTGATTATCTTCAGTATCCTCACACGGAAGCTTTCGGCATGCCCTCTATCAACCGTACGTCATACTTCTCACTGGCATTTACGTAGCTCCATCTCACTCACCGTTCCCCTTCTAGCCTCTCCGCGTCTGGGTTTCCCCAGCCTGAATCTTGCCGCTCCCATGGCTGAGTACACCTATGGCAGCTCGTATACGACGACAGGCTCCCCCGGTCGTCCCTACACTCCTCCTCACAGCGTGTATCCTGCTGCTTTGATGTCCTTGAGCGCCGGCGAGATATCTTCGGACAGCACCTCTGGCCGCACTAGTCGTGGATCGGGCTCCCATTCACCTAGCCTCGCTTCCGTCCCTCGCTCTGTGCGCTACAACCCCATCAGCGTCTCTTCCGTGGCGCGCGCGGGTCGTGAGCGCAAGCGCCGTTCCAGCAAGCATGAGGACTTCTCTGACGATGACGATGACTTCGCGCCTTCCAATGTCCCCGCAGCCTCTAACGAGGTGTAAGTCTCAAATTGGTCTCAACTAAGGTCCTCCTTACTTACATGCTTATGACAGTCGCCGCGAAGAAATTCGTCGCCAGCGCATCGAGTCGGAACAGCGCCGCCGTGATGAGCTCAGGGATGGCTACCGTCGTCTCAAGGATGCTCTCCCCGTCTCCAACCAGAAGTCAAGCAAGGTTTCCCTTCTGGACCGTGCCACCACCCACATCAAGTACTTGGAGATGACCCAGCAGCAGCTCCAGACGAGGCTCCAACAAGCAGAGAATGAAACTGCCCGCCTTCGCCAGTGCGTTAACTTTCAACCCTCTTTCTCGACACAGGACTGACTTTGATAATCCGAAGGGTCAACGAGGCGTTGATGCTGGGCACTGCCGAGCAACGTCATGCTGCCGCTGCCGCTGCAGTGGCTGCCGTCCAGCAACAGTCAAGTTACTGATTTCACCATTTTCTGGAGATCTCGACCGACAACCTTCCCCCATTCATCACCACTCTCCCCTCTTCTCTCCCCTCCCCTCTCTGTGGTCCTTTACGAAAAGCGGATTGCTCTTCCGCCGTAACGTTATGACGATCGACTGCCTGGCTTGCAGGAAGATGCTTTTTTTTTATTACGCATGGACTCTACCGCACTATTATTTGTATTCTGCATTTGTCACTTCCATCACACCACCTCCACCATTCCTTCATTGGTGTCTAACGTCCGGGAAAGGCCCGACTGGGTGTGCTTCAGCGATGCACAGTTCCTTCCTTCCCTTCAGAGGTCTTCAGACGAACACGGCCGAGCCGTCGGTTCGTCCCGTCCGCCCCGAAATAGGGTTGACCCGTGGTCAACCCTCGGTTGCCGACAACATCGCAATTTCCGAGAACGATGACAAGCGTTAAGAAGGCGATTACTCTCGATCGGTTCGATGGCCGAGATGGCGAGGCACTGACGCAAGACCATACTCCTTGAAGGCTTGAGGCACCCCGCTCCGTTTGTGAGCGACGAGGTGCTTCGCCGCAAGGACCGGCTCATCTTGTACTACTCCAGCCTTATGTCTCTCTTCTATCATCGATTCATCCACTCGCCTGCACACCAAAGCTATCCCTTCATTGGGCATTGCTTTACCCATCTTGTATGTGTGCGCCAACACACCGGCATCTTCGCTTGTCCCGCTTCTCGGAGCGTATATGTCCTCAAGTTCCTTCATTCCCCAGTCAACCTCCGGCCTACCCTCATCCCTTGCGATCTCATTCCGTGCATAATGATTATTATCACTTGATTTATGTCCTGTATGCCTAACGCAGCATTCTCTGGCGTCTGATCAACGTCGCTGATTAGCTGCACGCTTACACCTTGCTCCTACCCATTCGTGCTTCAATGAACTTACGCAACGGGATGCAGTGTTGAGGGATAAGGTCGCAGTTCGATACATGTGCTCTTACCGCGGTGGTGTCTAGCTCAATCCTTTGCAGCCCAACTCGGAACTGCCTTCTTGTCGCCCTCACCCGCTGAATCGATTTGATTACTTGTGCTTGCGATCCTCGTCTCTTCTGTGGCGTGGCTAGTTCCCGCTCGTTGAGTCTAGAGTTGATCTGCTCGCTTCAAGCAACCTTATTGAGGATGCAGTGACGAGTGGTGTGCAGTTGATGTCCGGATTGTAGGTTTGGTGATTCGCACTCGCCAGTCGGGTCTGCCGAACTCACCTGCCTGCTTTGGGTTTGCCGCTTACACTTACTCGCTAGCATAGCTACCTTTACTACCTACCACACATTTGACTCTCGTTTAGTACCCGTAAACCGTGATTGCTCTCCACGTAGTTCGTTGAATCACAGCGCTCGTTTATTCCTCTCTGTTTGATGCCGTTGAGGCTAAGCGTGAAAGTTGCGTAAAGCATGGGGAAGTAAGATTTTAACGTTTGTCCTGGGATGATCTAAACCCCCGAGATGAACGGAGCAGCGCTAAAGCCGGAACTGTCGATGGTAAGGAAAATAAATTTCAGTGCTCGTTCTCTCGGTACTACTAGAGTCTTTTTGTCCCGGTCAAGATGCCATACAGCAACCGTGGGCGCGAGCAAGACCCCGGCGTCGACGATAAGGACTGTTGGGGCCCCGGCTTCCCGTGCAGTTGTCCGGCCTGCCCAATCTCGACTAATCTTGATCTCGTGTTCCTGAGGGGTCTGATACAGAAACCCGGGAGCATTTTCATCATATCAGATGGCGAAAACGGGACAAAGATAACGGGGGCTTCTCCGCTTCCGCCAACGCACGGACCTTGAGTCCGAGTCAGCCGTATTTAGACACCGAAATACATACTTGGTCTAATTGTATGGGTCCGTTCAACAGCGCGCGCTACTGACGCGGAGCTATTGTCGTCAGATGATACCGCCAGTGCCGTGCCTCAGATACACGCCTTGTGCCACTGTTGATGGCACTTCATGAACGTCAACCTGGATGTGCGCTATGTGCTTGCCGTATACCTCGTTTACAACACTTTACATGAAAATCCAACTCCAGTAATCGTACAGTTCTCTTATCCATATTCGATACCAGTAATCGCCCACTTTCAGTATTCGGCCTCGCGTTGGCGGTAGGTATCCCTTTGCTCATACCCCCCGTACCTTTCCTGCCCTGAATATCCACTGCGGTCTTCCAGATTGAGCCTTTCGGCACCAAACGTGTCCTTGCTGTCTTCATTGCGCCCAGAGATTATCGTCGACCGACCCCCGTAGCCCGTCTCCTCGGCACCTTCATACTGGTTTCGGTTTCGCCTTGAGGTTTCATACCCACCACCACTAGAACGCACGTAATCGCTGCCCCCATAGCTCTCCTGGCCCTCACGGTGGCGGCTACCACCTCCGTATTCATCACCGCCTCTGTAGGACCCTCGATTGTCATCGTATTCTTGGCGTCTTTCAGAGTGGCGATACTCGTCGTGGGTTCTAGAATGAGCCCCGTAGCCCTCTCTACTCTCCTCACCATATCGTTGTCCTTCAGAGTGGTGAGTATGTCCGCGCCTTTCTTGCTGTTCATGACGCTGCCGACCATGGGGGCTGTCCTCCCCGTAACGTCCCTCGAGAACCGAACTTTGCTGTCCGCCATATGGTTGTTGATATCCACTTTCATAGTCAGGGCGCTCAGTGGGTCGTTGGTACGACTCGTTTCGCCCATAATCGGCTTGTCTTGGATCAACCTGACCCCTTCGTTCGGTCCCGCCGTAACCGACTTGGCTCGTTCGATAATCTTCTCCGGAGGCAGCGCCAGTAGAGCTTCGCTGTTCGTGACGTCGCTCGTCGGTCCCACCACGTCCATATGACTGTTGATATCCACCCTCATAGCCAGAGCGTCCTCCATACGATTCGTTTCGACCGTAAGCGGCTTGTCTCGGATCGTCGTGACCCCTTCGTTCGGTCCGACTATAACTCTCCTGGCTTGCTCGATAACCTTCTCCGTAGGGAGCACCAGCCTGCAATGGCTGAGATTGCCGCTCGTCCCTCCGGCTGATTCCATAGTCTGTCTGATCTTGTTGATAGCCACTGCCCCTGTATGGTGCTTCGAAGTTCTCTGACTCTGAACATTACGCTTACGCTTAACCTCTAATAGAAGAAGTTGCCAAACCTTGTTCGTAACCACGTGTGTGTCTCCCGCCTTGTGAGGAAAGATAAGCACTTTCCGTAGAGGGTTGTTCCCCACGGCGATAAGTGCTCTGGCCATGGGAATGTGAACCCCCGAGAGGTGCTTCGTCGCCAGAACCCTGGCGTTTATTCCTTCCGTTTCTTACGCTCTCCTGGTGTGAAAAGCTCAAGTCAGCACAAGAAAGAGTTTGGATTAGGGGTTACCTTAGTTAATGACTCCATAGTTTGCTGACGATTTTCGAGACTATTGACCCAATTTTCCAGCTCTCTGAACATTTCACCTTGAATGTCGGATCGTCCAACATTAAAATATGGATGGTGAAAAGCCTCTAACACCTGATCGAGACTGGTTTAGACCCTAGGGTGCTATGGCGGAATTTATGCTGGCTTACCTGATCGATAACACGGTCAGGATTATTTTGATTGTCAAACCAAGCATTGACGACAAGTTTGACACTGTGTTGCACAACAACTTGAGCGACCTTTCCAGCCTGCGAGAACGTTCCCATCAAATTGTTTACGAAGGATCCCAAAGAACATACAGCTTCATTCAAGATCAGTCCAAAGTGGTCCTACACAACAAATATTGAGCGTCAATGTTGGGGTCGGTTCAGAGAAACGAATAGAAAACGAACTTTCGACAAGAGACTATGGGAAGGATCAGAGGCATGGGGGTTGTCAAACACCTCATATTGGTCGGCATTGTCGATGACAGCCTTGCTTCCTTCACCCAAGGTCGAGACGGCTTCCGTTATTATTGGCTGAGAACTGTTAGAAATGGACCATTGCTACCATGGTTTGGTATCACGCTCACCGTAAGCCAGGGGCCAATTGTTGCGAAGACATCTATGAATCAAGTAGGCTCTTTGCTTTATGAAGAAAAGATATAATGGGAAACTTACAAGCATTGAGCGCGTCTGAAAGCTTATCCAGGAGCGACTCCAGTCCTGGAATTGATTCTATCGTCTTCGACACGCTTCTAAAAACACTATCACGCCATTTCAGCAATGCCCAGAGTCGCTGCAGGACTTCTGCAGGCGCAACGTTTTTGGGATCGAAATGATAGGCCTTTGACTCTGCTTGAAGTTGCTCTCCTTGGGCGATTTGTGAAGAGCCTCCGCTCTTCGGGATTTTGGACAATATGCCTTTGATAGTCGAAATAAGGGAGGATTGATCCGTGTTTGAGGCCTAAAGTTGATATCAAGAGTGAGTTGACGTAGAAGCTACTTTCATACATACCTCGTCCATTTTCTGTGACAAGTCAGTAACCGATGTTTGGCTGAGGTGGTCCGTTGCCTCGCCCATGAGGGAATGAAGAAAGTCCGCACCCCCAAAAGTGCCAGTAACGAGGGGCGGTGCAGGGCCATTTGGAGTATTGATCACCACTAATCTAGCAATCAGTAAGAACACTCCGATGAGTAGGGATGGCCTTTCCTCGATCGCCGACGTGGCAAAACACTTGTTTATGACCCATCTTCCTGAGTGCAATCTCGCACCAGTTGCTGTGAGCTAGCAGATCCTCGAGAGTGTGCAAGGCGGTTCCGAGCAAGCGGTACGCCTCCCAGAGCTCGCCACCTTCCCTTCCTCCAGCACGTCTTCCATACTCAATGCAACTCCGTAAAGTGCGGCGAATGTGGGCCGTCGAAGTATCCCAACCGCGGTTTTCTGCTGCCATGTAGTTCTGTGTCCTGTCAACCAGGAATCAAGACAAGTAGCCAAATGAACCCGACCTTCATCCCAGTTCGCTGGTCGATTTCAAGTTCTTGAGGATTAACCGGAGGTCGAAGTTTTGGATGAAAACGTCGTGCATCACCCTCCTTCTCGGCATAACCTCTATCGGCGCTGTGAATCACGCCATGCAAGGCTGAAACGTTGGGTCACTCACTTAGGATTATCTATGTGCTCCTGCCGAGGTGTTCAGTTGGATAGCGCGACAAAATAACTTCTTTGAGAGGCTTCGTACCACAGGTAGATATACTCCCAGCCTTTCGGGCGTGACTTCAAATTCCTCAGTCGCGAAGCCAAAAGTCTGAGCGATCACGTGTTTCTGTGCGCATTCATGAAGAAAGATGGCGCCAAAACACACCATAAAGCCTAGGACCGCCACGATAAGTACCAAAGTGTCCGATGACAGCTTCGTAAGTCCAGCAATGTCCATAGCCTTGTTCGAGTAGCATTAGTCTCTAATCATGAATATTCTCGGGGCCATTATCACCTGAGAATAATCTCGCAACCAATTACCCTACACCAGCAAATTTTTGTCATCACCAGCGGGGGTATATGAGGTAATCAAGAGGCAACATACAAAGTACACTTTCTTGACATCCGCTTTGCTGAACTTAGAACCACCTGATCCGGCAGCGATTACTGATTGAGCAAACTGAAGTATTCCGCCGCCTGCCGCTAGACCGCCGGCCGTCTTTGCAATTTCTGTCAAGATATTCTCAATGTCTCCATGGCGGAATGCCTTGTCTGTAAAAAAAAGTGTTACTTGTGCTAAAATGAACAACTCATGACGACAGACTGTTAAGATAAGCAAAGTCTGGTATGTCACCTGCTCCAAAGGCGCTAACTTGTGCTGGAAGGAATAAAATCAAGGCAATTAGAAAGATGAGAGTGGACTTTTGTGGTGAAAACATCATGGAGCAAGGGAGACGGTACGATACGAATGACGACGATAGATTATATGATAAAGGAAGATTAACGCCAAGAACGCCAAGCACACAGTACCGTGATCAGTTCCCCGTGGGCGTACATAAGGACTGTATATATCCTCGGTAGCAATGTCGTACAAAAACCACCCTGATTATAATCTGATCAACCCAACTTGGCTTTCTTCAAAATTGGCTGATCACCGCCAGGTTTTTCGCTCTCTTTCCGCTTCTTCTGGCTCTGTTGTATCCGCAATTCTCTGATGCGATTGCCGAATGCCACCGCAATTTGACCCACTTCAGATTCCTCACCGTTGAAGTGGATGGCATTACGAATCATCAAGTCTATATCAGCTTCCCAACCTTCAGGCGTCTCGTACTTGTCTGCGTCTAATTTTTGCCTTATGGTCCTGAGGTCCCTTGCATCCTTTCGAGGTATTATGTCATGATACTGCGGAATCCCGAGGGCGACCGGGTCCACGGGTTCGCGGAAAACAAACGACCTTAGGTTGAGGCAATTGTGAGTGTCAGAGAACCAACCATGCGACTGGGTAGTGACTTACAGAGGATCCTTCGCAAGTGTGGTCATTAAGGACTGCAAGCTTCGCTTCTCGGTCCATGCCATCTTCTTCTCTGCGGCCCTAGCCCATTCCTTCTTGAAGACACGTTCCAGGACGTCTGCACACTGAACAGGGTATGTCGTTGGCGGATTGAAGAGTCTACAATTGCTGAAGACCAATCCAACATCACGAGTAACCTCTTCCATCGTTGAATATTTGCCCGAGTTAAGGTTCTGGATCATTGTGCCGAAATCCATAGGATTCTTTATCTCGTCAAAGTAACTGCGAAGAGAGTTGCATTAGTCAGAGCCGAGCACGCTGGTCAGTGAAAGAGGTACGTACGTTGGGCAGCCATCCTGTATTGGGTCCACAGGTCTCGAGAATATTGCAGCTTCTGGCAGTTTCAACAAATTTTTAAGCACCTCGCGAGCCTTGGCTTTATTGATGGGCGTTTCAGAGGCGCCAGGAGATCCAGTGGGAGCCGGAGGCGCCGCCTCTTTCTCTTTACCTTTCGTAGACTGTTGGCGGCTCTCTAAAGGCGGCTTGATCTCTGGAGTTGAGGCGGGCTCTAAGACGGGAATTGGAGGTCTCTTGATTTTGATAGATCCTGAGAACTTTCCGGGAGACGACGCACGCCCCTCTTTCTCAACAGAGCCCGGCTGTGGACTTCTGCTGGGCTTCTTGCTTGGTGAAGCCAATGCCAGTATTTCTTCATCGTCCTCCAATTCGTCTAACAGGTCTTTCTTCCTTTTCCCCGGAGCCGTAGTCTCTGGTCCTACCGCGGACGGGCGCTGTTTCTTTGATGCAACTAGTCTCTCCTGTTCTTTCTCGATAGCGATGACCTCTTCCAGTAGGTCGAAGGAGCCATCATCCACGACTGGAGTAGATGCTGTATCTACAGGCTTGGGTTTCCGTCCCTTGGGCTTCACAGTGTTAACTGTCTTCGGGGTACTTGAATTATTTGGGGGCGTGGAGGGCGTTGAGCGCGAGTTAATGTTCCCACCGATTTTCAGCTTAAGGGTTGGTGTGGATGCGACGGCGCTGGTGGATGGTGCGGGAGTGGCTGGTGCCTTTGGTGGTCCTGTCGCCGTCTTTGCCTGAATCGGAACTGGGGGCGGAGGCATTGGTTTGGGTTGATTTGCTGATTTCATGTCGATGGTATTATTGATGCGTGCCCAACCTGTTGAAATGATAAGACCTGTATGCCAGTGGCACTAGTGAAACCTACTCTTGTCGAAAACGGATTCCAGCGCAAGGGTTTCGTTATACGCGAAAGTGCCAGGCATATTGTAGGTTTTTGCGTTGCGGATCATGAGACGGAAGTCAGCTTCGAACGCAAATCGTTCTTTGTACATCCCGGCTTCGAGTTTCGCGTTCATAGCGCTGATGTCCATAGGGTTCTTAATGATCTCGAAATAGCTATGACGGCCATTAATTTAAAGCGAAGGACAAGTGCATGTGAACATACTTAGGTGCTCGATCTCTGACTGGATCGACAGGCTGCAGAAACAAGTTGGAGTGTTTACTCGATTTCAGTTTCTGTAAAGCTGTTCGGCATGCTTTGAGATCAAAGGATGTCATCCCGCCACTCTGTGCCTTCAACACGGCCTTTGCTTCCTTATTTTTTGGTTTTACTTTGATCTTCGTTCCAGCGGGTGCCGGTGGGGCGGATCCTTGTTTAGTAACAGCGGGCTGCCCAACGACTGGAGAAGGCTGGTTAGTCGCCTCCGCATGGATGGACGGAACGAGACGGATCCTCGGAGTAACTGGGGTTGACACGGGGGTGTTCCTTGGGCCTCCAGATTTGATCGATCGCGACGGCTTCGGCGGAATGGGAATCTTGACAGAGGGAAGGGGAGGGGGTACCTCAACGATGGGGGTTGGGGGAGGAAGATGGATAGAGAGCTTCGGAGGAGCCTCCTCAGCACCGCGAACAAGGACATCCGCCAATTTAATGATGGACCATCGTACGTCCTGGTCGACGTCCGGTGCGCTTGATAGCGTGAGTCAGTGATACTATCTCAGGGGCTGATATAGAGGACAAACTTACAGAGCAATGGGTAACAGAAACTCCCGAACCATCTCATTCTTGCCAACTTCCTTATCCTTCCTGAGAGTTCGGACCAAGGAGTCCACTTCGCTCTTCTTCGTCTCCTTGATTTTATCCTGAGCAGACCCATCTTCTTCAATGAGAAGTGCCTCTGATTCCTTGGCAGAGTTCTTCAACTCGCCCATAGGCACCAGTAATGCAAGCGACTGGCATGCATTGCGGGCCACATGGCGGCGTACTGTGCGCGATGAGTCGCCCGCCGCAACGGCTAGAATATAACGCATAATTTTAGGGGTGTACCACTTGCTAAGAAACAGCGCGTCAAAGGCTGCTACTCGGACTTGCGTGTAATTACCCTCACTGTCAGAAAAGTAGGATTAAGCTTTCGTCGAGTTTCGACAGTAGGAATATGAAATACCGCGTGAGTGGAAAGTATACACGGGGATCGTTGGGAATCAACCCTGCGACACTCAAAAGAAGGCGAAACTGACTCCGATGTCAAATGGAGGCGTGTTATGAAGAGAGATCCAGCTCACCTCCAGCGTTGCTATTGTCACAACGTTATGAGGTGACGGGATAAGCCTATCCATACTGCGGTATCTATCCACTTCGGATAGCGCCTGCTTCAGAAGATTGGCTTCTTCGGATGTTTGGTCACTCTTAACCTCGGTGGGGAATAGCTCCCCACGCTCCGGAGGGACAGTGGAGATACTTGCGCAAGCTAGAGCAGATATTATCGTGCAGATATAGAACGCATCCGTATACTAGGACTATAGTGAGTATATACACTCAAGTGAAGGCAGAAGGGGCGCACAGTGCTAGCGGTATTATCGTTGTATTTTAACTGGTCTATCAGGAACTGCCTGACAATTGTGGGGCATTTGCCATTGGTGAATCTGACCTGCGAGATGGATTTCACAATTGCCTGATAAGAGGACAGGTGAGTAGCATCAAGGGAGTACACGCTTTAATGCTCACTCTGCGGACGAAGTACTCTGCAATATCCGAAAAATCATTCGGCCTTGGCACATACGAGTGCGTGAAAAGGTCTTGCTGAGGATCGTCTGGGTCGTAACAATATCGCAGAAAGAGCTTGAAAAGATGAAACAGGCCAAGGAAATCGAGTTGCTGATAGGCGCACTATGTTGCAATGAATAAACTAGATTCCTGTTGAGTCTGCAAGACGTACCGTTACAAGAGCCATTGCTGCCTCGCAACGCACCCTATAGAAGTAATTCGTTACCAGGACGGTCTTTGTAAATGTGCTCGAGACGATAGCATTCGGCATCTTCGACAATGCTCTGACGGCCTGAATGATCGAGTGAATCAGAAGCCGATTGGACGAGATAGATATTGTGCGCTACCTCGAGCTGAGCAACGACATCCCTGTCTCGTTGCAATTGCGATACCCACATGAAATCGGGTTGGGTGAATTCAATGGTCGCGATCCACTCGAAATCCGCGTCCATTCGTATCCACTCATAGGTTGCCCCGCTCATGACTTGTTCATCATCTTCCGTCCAGTCAGCTACTTTCCAGTTTTCCCGTTCTTTTTCCTTCTCCCAAATCTCCAGCCCAAATCCCATATCTATCATGCCCATGGCCTCCGCAGCCTCCGCGTCCCCTTCCGCCGCTGCTTGTGCAGCAGCCTGGCGAGCAAGATACCGTTTCGTATTGCGGCGAACTCGCTTGTATTTTGTATTAAATGGAACTTCGTATCGCTTGAAAGGGGAACGGATGTCAAGAACATGCTCATACGGCGTCCCATCGGCTTCATGAATCCGAATCGTCATTTGACCCTGGAAGCAAAACAATCGTTGAGTACTTCCTGAAGTAGGAGCGACAAGGATATATACCTCGAAGAATGGAACAGGGTTGAGAAGGGTTCTGCGAACTTCATCATGCTCGTAGCCCTTCCAAGCTGGCGCATCTTGTCGCATTGTAATCTCTACAGCCATTTTTTTTCTGTTGAAACTGGCCGAGAAACCAAAAGTCGGACAGCCGCTGCCATATATCCACTGGTCTGCGAAGGACGTAAGATCCGCACCGCTAACTTTCCTGCATGTCCTCAGAAAGTGTGACGTCGACAATACATTGTTTTGTAATTCTCCCGAAATCGCGGACAAGAAAAGTTTGGGAAGGACGCGTGACAATCCTAATGATGTACCTGACTTGCACAGACGACGATCCAGTATGTGTAGAACGAGAGGTGATTTGAGGTTAATGAAAGGGAGGACAGCGGAATCTGGGGGATCCTGAATCTGAGGTTGGCATACGGGAGGCATTGCGCCTTGGTCCCATTCAACCACCCGCTCCATGTCCTTCTTCAGGCGAAAGCGGTATTCATTATTTCCCAGAAGTTTCCGCAGAAATAATCCGGTGATGTATAAGCCTAGTCCATTGACGAGCCACAAGTCAGACCAGGTTTTTGGAAGGATATTGATTCCGATCCATTGACAAGCCAATCCATGGCTTAAAGCCTGTCTAGTCTCATAAACTTGGTCGATGGCATCTTCACCATGTAGCAGGTCCACTGAGACGATCGTTAGACCGGAAGTGTCGAAGCGAAGTGTCGAAGGTTCGTCCACAAAAATGAACTTATGAGACCCAAATGGATAGGACCCAAACTCTGTTGTGAAGAAGGTCATGGCTTGTCGAACGAAGGGAATCGAAGCCGCTAGCTGAGTCTCGCGTCCAGGGAGGCAGAAGGAGTGCATCAACGGTTGCAAAGAATTGCTCGGGTCATCCCCGGCCACGTCAACAGAAATGGGCATAACGTGGAATGGACCAGCGGCAAACCCGATGTGTTGCACAGAAGTGGGTGTTGCCTGGGAATAAGTGAAGATAGTCTTATTGGAATTGTATGGATGTGCGACCTTTGGTTTGCAAACTCAGCGACCATGTAAGTCAAAATAGAGCTTAGAGATACCTGTTCAACGAGCTCTCCACTGCATATCACCAGAGTAGAATGGTCACCCTGAATGTCTTCGTCCATGGTCGTTGTTGGGCAATCCTCGAGACAACGCGGAACAACAAACTCAAAGTCCCAGGTACACCTCTCCCAGATGCTATCGATGCATGGGACCCAGCATCGCGCTGCATCTGGAGAAGAGGAAGTGGTATACACATGGGGTACGCGCTATGATCGATTAGTACAGTATAGCAGTCCAGGATCCGATGACATACATAGGGATACGCATCCGACGGTAGAACGAATGTCAATCCATCTGACGGGTTTCGAATACTGTATTCAATGTGAACAGTGATAGGCGCAAACTCGTGGGTAGGAAGAGTTGACGCTCCGGGAGTCTGTGGCTCAGGTGTAGCAGCTAGGACACATCAGCAATCACATACGCGGCGAGTAAATTGGATTGTTACCTTCGCTAGTGGCGATATTGGCGTGAAAATTTCCGGATACCCTCAGTGGTACTTCTTTGGGAATCGCAATCGACAGTTCGCCTTCGTCGCCCTCAGCCAGGGCCGAGTAGAGTTTTCGTTTCAGTTCGGGGTGGGTGTGTACATCTTGAGGGTTTGAAATTGTCAGGTTGGCAAGAGAATCGTACTGTACAAACTCTGTGCGATGAGATGCAACAGTCACGCTATGGACAGCTATGGCGACGCGTCAGGCGGCGATGAAAGTGGCCTCGTGGTTCCACGTACTGCACTGTCGGCAGTGGAGATGGATGGTCTTGAGGGACTTGTCATTTGGTACAATAACTATATCCGTATAACCCTGAGGAATATTAAGGAAAAAATTTGACCAATGAAAGGGAAACACTATACCCATAGAGCCCCGGCGAAGTCGATTTCAAGAACGACGTTTTGATGGCTGGTAGAGACAGGAGGGGGGTAAGTTAACGGGAATAGGAGATATATTTAGAGGTACGTATATTGAGAAGCCCCGACGTAGGTCCTCCCTGTGCATATCTGAGGGAGAAACTCTCGTTTCGTTGAGGTTAGTTAATGGCCAGAGCCAAGCGAAGTGACCACAGCAAAGGTCACGCTGGCGTATTCATCACGTGTTCAAGAGGACCGCCGGGCCGGGACCGACGCACCTCTCCCATCCCATCCCTCTCCCATCGCTGCAGCAATGCCCTCAAAGTCGATATTTAGACAGCCAGGAGCACAACACTTTCAGCTCGTTCATCGCTCCCAAAGAGATCCCCTTATACATGACCCAGATGCAAGCCTGCATGTCCTCAAACCCGTAGTTCGAGAAAATACGAAAAAGGTCATTCATTTTGGATGGCCTTTCTCTCCCAACTAGTAATCCTATCTCCTTTCAATAGGGCAAATCAAGAGCCGATTTGGAGACCTTACTTTCCCCATCGGAACTTAGTCCCGCTTGTGGTCGATCTAATATCGGCGAAGCATCTCTTTACGGAGTCTATTTTGACGACACAGAGTACGACTATATGCAGCATCTGCGACAGGTGGGGGGGAAAGAAGAAGGGTTTGAGTCTGTTCTGGTGGATGCACCAGGGCGACGATCTGCTGCCAAAAGAAGTAGCAAATTGCCCATCTCCCTTCAGGATCTACCCCCCGAAGCCCTTCCGTCAGCCTCGGAGCTCCCCCGTGATTTCGAGAGCCAGGCACCTGTTCAGAGTTCGATATCTGGGTTGCAGCCAGACATGGACCCTCACTTGAGACAGACTCTGGAGGCTCTGGACGATGATGCATATGTGGATGATGACCTAGATGACAATTTCTTTGGCGAACTTATCAAAGATGGTGAACGTGATGCAAGCCAACCATTCGATTATGAATTTAGAGAAAACCGTTTGCTGACGTATGCCAACGATGCCAATGAAATACACGAAAAGGATGGTGGAGATGCAGTAGGATGGGAGGCTAGGTTCGCCATATTTAAGGAGCAACAAGGCCGCAAATTGATGAATGCTTCACTCTCTGACACTGAGTCTGAGAATGCGGACACCATTGGACGGATGCCAGAGTTTTCCGGCACGGGTGGCAGGCGCAGACTGCAGGGGACTTCAGATGCATCAGGTTTCAGTATGAGCAGTGCGTCCATATTTCGGTCTGATGGTCTAAGAGACCTTGATGACCGGTTTGATCGAGTAAGCGTTCCGAGCCTGCTTATCTTTCAAATACTGACAGGACTTGTAGATCGAGAAGGAATACATGGACGATGAAGGCAGTGAGGACGAGCCCCCGAATTCTGATGATTCCGACTCGGCACCGGCGCTTATCACATCGCGAGAGGATTTTGATTCCCTCATGGACGACTTCCTACATAACTACGAGGTGTCCGGGGGAAAAATGAAGCCTTCACTTCACGGCTCCGGCCCCGAGAAGTTGCAATCACTGCGTCTCGCGATGGGCCATGACGAGCGTGTCATGGTGGAGAATCTTGATGAAGGGGAAGGTGAGGATGATGACGTCTATGCTGCGACTGAGGAGAACGAGAAGCGAGAGCGTTGGGATGTGGAGACGGTTCTGAGTAAGTTGCATTGCGCCGTCAGGAATTGATTTATTCATCACTGTTTTTTTTTTCTAGCGACATACACAAACCTTGAAAACCATCCGCGGTTAATCAAGGCCCGTGAGGAGCGGAGAGGGCCAAAGATCCGGTTAGATCCCAAAACGGGACTCCCCATTGAAGTCAAGTCCACTTCAAAGCATGATGAAATCCAACCTTTGCCCGTAAAAAAGGCTGCAGGTGGGTTTTGACCTGATCGTTCATCTCGGCGTCTGAACATGATGTCAGGTCCCCACATCCTAACACGACGGCCACGCGAAGAGTCCGCAGAGGAAAAAAAGGAACGCAAACGCGCAGTGAAGGCAGTACGACAAGCACGTCGTGTTGAGAAAAAAGAGAAGAAAGAGCAGTTCTCCGCTGCTGTCAAGCAGCAATCGCAAGCACTTGCAACGAAAGATGCTCAAGGCCGTAAATTATGATCGGACTCTAAAAGTTGATTGTAATTGGTACAGTGTACTACGAAAGTCAGGTATCATAGAGTGTGGGTATAGCCTGAGACAGCTACAAAACATCTGCTCGAGGACGGGAAGCTGGTGTGATAGCAGTAACGAATAAGGAAGGCTTATCATATCAATTGTCAATCACCAATCTGGCCATAGATCCAGTAGGATGTTTCCCTCTTCTTCCGGGGCATCTTTTTGCTTCATCCATCTATCGGGAACCTGAAAACTACTATCAGATTCAGATTCAGTGGAGGATCCAGGAACATTACCAGTGGAAAATAACGCTCCATGGCACTGACAAATCGCTGACGATACAACTTCGGCGTCACGACCGTAGGCTCGCCCTTGCCTGCGCCACCAAGGAATCCGGACTCCTTTATCAAGGTCTCCAGTTTCTTGTCCAGAGTGTATGTGCGGACATAATCTGAAGGGCGTAAGAGTGCGTACAACTGCCGTTAGGCTCCACATACCAACAATGCCCACAACCAATTCATTCTTCAAACTATCAACACCAACAACTAATGAATAATCCATCACGTTGATATCCGCCAGGAACTTGCTGTCGTTGTACAACGCTCCCCGCAGGATGCGCTTGGAATGTTCGCGTAAGTAAAAAGGTGCTAAATGGGCGGCTGGCGGTTTTTGTGGACTCATAAGCGAGGATCAGTGTCCTCAACCAAATCATGCTTACTTTGTACGAGATTCTCGTCCAGCAAGACCTCATTCTCTCTGCCAGTCGATTTCACATGTCTGTTTCGCGTGGACCCTTTTAAATCATATATCTTGGGAGGAATCTCAGAAGAAGTCCTCAAAAAAGACGACCAATTTACGTACCTTGGAAAATCGGCGGTCGTAGAACAAGTTTTCCATGACGATAAGGTTCATCTGTCTGGACTTCCATCTACCATTGCCTTTATCCTGACCAGCCTTTTTGAATGAAATCTTATAACAGCCAAACACTTTCGCAAGAAGCGTTGGCCGCTGTATACTGTGATTAGAGCAGGCGGAGACGGACAGAAAGCCACATATACTGACGTTAGCAGAGACAGCGGAAGACATGTACGCGAAGTAGGTTGGCGCGAAAGATTCCATAGTTTGAAATTCTGTCCTAGACATTTCCTTCGCAATAAAACGATCGTCTGAAATGGGCACCTGCGTAAGTGTGAATGCGAAGTTTTTTTTCTTTTCGTCTGACCTAGAGTCTTCAAGAACGCAGACCCTGATTTGCCGCCACTTGCATTCCATTTGACACATCTTGCCAAAGACTCGATGATACTCTTGTCACAACCGTACATTCGCCGCAAAGCATCAAATTGTTCCGGATAGAGGACAGTACAGCTAATAGTTAGCCCGCCACTCTCAAATGCTATCAAAAAGTCAGCTCCCAAAGGAATGCACAGGTGATGGGAGCCTTACTGATGGCCCATGGAAGCCTAGATGATGGCGCTTTTAACTCGTCCGTAGGATCACTGATTTCTGAGGGATCAATATGAACAACTCCCCAAGTTGAAGTTGATCCAGTCATGGAGCGGTCGTCTGGCATGAAGGCCTCACTACCTTCTGTCAATCTTGGCTCCCTCGATTGACGTTTCTCAACCCGAGATTTAGTGAGCATATCACGATATTGCTGAGAACTGCAATGGGGAGGATCTATCAACGATCAATGTGACGACAATTGCCACTTACTTCAAGGCGAGAGCGATGATAGAAGTTGGTTCATCTAGGCGCACTACCATTGAGCAATCTCTGAAGATGTGTTCGGGATCCCTTATGGGGTCATCCATTTCATCATCCACGCGAATAAGGTGAGGTAAGTTTTGGGGCCAAAAGCCGGAAAGCGCTTTGAGCAATGATCTGCGTTCTTGACCTGGAGTGCCGAGGTCAAGGTCATAGAGAGGTGAAGAGACGGGAACTTTTGCATCTGCAGTAGACGAAAGATATGGAGACGAAGTCACTGAAGTCAAAGTATCTCTCCGTGAAGTTTGAGGAGAGTCTGAGGGCATTCCTGTGATGTCTCCTGATCTCGAGGGAGGGTTGGGCTCTGGTGGGTGTGCTGGTATAGAGTCCTTCGGTTCGTCGTCCGTTCCACGCGTGGGAAGAGTACCAGATGACTCTGGCGACACTTTATCCGAAGATTTATGCGTTTCATCATCGTCTCCACCTTCATCGTCGGCTTCACTGGACGAGTCGGAACTCTCAGATTCGTCCTGTATGGCGTCTTTCACGCTGTCTAATACTTCGACCTTGGCGCGAGATGAGGCAACAGGGCGTGCGCGTCGACCACGGATGACTGCATATCGACGACTGGCACGTTCATTATCCTTGTTAATACGTTCGAAATGTTTGGCGATACTGGATACTCTGTTTCCTGGAGGGATGACACCACGGCGTACGGTGATACCCTTGCTCATGGTACTAGAGGTGGTACGTGGTTGGGCCTTGTCCTTTCCCAGACTGCGACCCTGTCTTGCAGCGCCACTTCTACCAACAACACTTGGCGCAAACCCCTTTCCTGTGAGACCAGGTTTACCCGCTGTATCGGAGTCGGCAGATAGGACGGGCTTTTCGGGAGAGGGCTGACGAGAAGTGTAGCTGGATGAATTAACTGGGCCGGGTATCCGGCTAGATTGTGAGGCTTGTCGCGCTTGTCTTCGACTATGTGTGAGATACCTAGGAGCAACATTCGCTGCATAACTAGATTCGAAATCAGAAGCGGAAGGTCTTCTTGTCAAGGATCGCTTGAATCTGTTTCTGCCAGCCTGAGGCTTAGGCCAGGGTGCCGCAGACTCCTGCTCACTCTCTGCTGTATCGAATTGTGGGGATAGCGCCGATTTCGCTAGCTCTTCGAGACCTTGCGGAGGAAGATATTCTGAGTACTTCTTTACCAGTTCAGCTACGCTTGGGTGTTTGATTTGGCGTCTCGGAAGCCTCGAGCTTGCCATCCCGCCGGGAAGAACATTTGGGTCTGGGGACTGAGTTTCCTAGGAAAATAAGATCAGCCTTAGCAATGATGTTCAATGATCACGCTGACCGAGGCAGAGGGCTCAAGCGCAATACTTGTTTTAACTGTGCTCCCTTTGGGGGCACTAATAGTAGAATCGCTGTCAGGATCCGATTTTGCAGAAGCAGCAGGGGCTGAAACTGGTGGAGGTTCGGCTATGGGCTCTATTGCTTTCTCTGGCTCTTGCGTCCCGTTGGTTTTGGACTTTTCGAGCGTTCCTTCCGTCTCCGAAGCTTCTGATGCAGACGAGGCCGTTATGAACGAATCTGTTGTCACCCGTCGCATGCTGGGAAGTGGTGTCGTTTCCTCTGCCTCCGAAACGCCAGAAGAGGGGACTGCGTTTTCGTACATTCCAGGTAGGTCGAATCTTCTAGGCCACATAGCCCGAACAGTTCCGAAGGTGGATGCTCGTCTTCCGCTTTTTTCCGCGCGTACTCCTTTCGGCTTCGGTAATTTATCGAAGTCCGCTTGCCAGGCAACAATCTTATCCTGAAGATAGGACCGGACTTGATTGAGAGCCAGTGTATCGGTGGGTGACGATTCTTGATATATCTTATTTATAAGGCGAACGACTTCGGCTTTCTCCGATTCAGCCCTCAGGATAAGTTGGCTTAATTCAGCGGCGAGCTTTGCGTCAATTTCCTCGTCACCTGTTGCCGTATCCATTCTGATCAAATTCAGGTCGTGGATCAGCGCCGCATACCACCGAGAATTGCGATTCATCAGCCGTTCGTAATCAGCATTCTTGAGACCAAGCCGAGTCTCTGGTCGAACTCGGATACGCATAGGGGGAAACACAATCTCGTGAAGCGTGACATGATCTGCTTGAAATCTGACAGTCATGCCACGTTTTGCAAAGTAGCGGATGTGGTGCCGATAGATATTGTGCTCACAGCCAGCGCCTTGAACTAGCTGCACGTCTGCGGGATAAAAGTGAAGTTCGAGGAATTTGGCAAATGAATATCGCTGCATCTCTTCGGAAACAGGAATGAATGGGGTAGCAGAGCCGCAGATACGACAAGCGCTCCATGTAGTTGTGAGTTCGGGTGTTGGGCCGAGACCAACGATCTGACCATCCCATTGCTCGATCGCTACGAAGATTTTGGTCTCGTTATGGACGTAGATCTTGCAATGCCGCGACAATGGCTGATTACATCCTTTGCCTGTGCAAATCGGCTGTTTAGCGCTCATGGACCAAGACAAGGTATCTGCTATGGACGTCTCGATGAATTGGCCGAGGGTGCAGTCGTTTTCTCCGTAATAGGTGATGTAGCGGAGCGAGGGTGGAAAACAAGCAGCGTGATCTCCGTACTCCTCGATCGGAAGGGTGTACTCCCGTAAGCTGATACATTGGTATTTTTCCACGACAAAGTCGTCTGCATTCTTCCGAAGGTACCATTCCCATATGCGTTGTTGCTCCTGATGCTGCCATTTCACGAGGCTGTATCGACTTTCCAAGGCGATGTCATCAGCGGTTTTGAACGGCACCAAAGATTCTTCAACGGAGGTCTGATAAGCCGGGGGTATGCTAGATAGGGTCGCTTGAGAGGTGGCATAGTTTGGCTTGTAGTCGAAGTATCCGGATTCATCCTCAGTGGACAAAATCTCCCCGGCTGGTGTCATGGGGAAAGCCGGGCTGGATAGAGACTCGATCTGTGCTTTGACGTCGTCATGGTCTAAAAGCTTGGGAGTAGGTGCGGATTGGATCGGAGTCGCTGGCTGCTTCTCCTCCCGTCTAACAACTTCATCTTCCCACGCTTGTTTAGCGCGTATCAGCTCGTCGTCCAGCTCTTTCATGCGGCTTAAAGGATATGGGGGTGCAAAGCGGAGGGTTGCCGATACGGAGATGAATGTGGTAAGGTAGGGATTTAACGCCTGTTGAATACGACGTGAGAGAAGTAATTGCTCTGTGTCTTCATCGGGTAAGTCCGTCTCGGTGGAACCGCGATTCATGGGCACAGACTCCGAGGGTACAGCTAAATGGCTGGCATAAGGTGATGCAGTACTGTCAGAGTGAAACGGGTAGTCAGAGGGTACTGCATCCGAAGTGAGGGAGGGTAGAGCAATGACAGAGTCCTTCCAAAGATGTGTCTCGAGCTTCAGACTGCGAACGACGAATATCAAAAATCGAGTGACGTGTTTGATGCGACGTAACGTGTCCCGGTCACCTCCTCGTAAAACAATTGTACATCCCATTTCATGACTGCATCCCTCAAATCGCATATATGTCTTTCGGTGGCCTGGAATGAGGGGATGGTCAAACGTCTGGATACGGAAACGAGCGCAATGACCAAGACGAGGTTCCAGCGCGAGTTTGTCCATCGAGGAGAAGACGTCAGCTTGAGTCATGCGTGCAACAAATTGTATGGCAGATGGTTTGACAGATCGGGCGACGGCGATCCCTTGCTTTGCGAGGGCATCAAGGGCCAATCTCGAGACAGACTTCTCTGCGAGGACTACATGGGGACGATAGGCTGCGATACGGCTGACAAGGTTGCCCAAGTACTCTTTCTCCTGACGAACGATTTGACCAAAGTGCATATACTGACCCTCCACGCGGCTGAATTCCAGTGGGAATGTTACCAACATGACTCTGGGATGTCGTTGTGACCTCGTCATGCTCTTATGAGCGACATTTTTGGTGATGACAGCACCGTCTACATATTCAGAATCTTTGGGAGCACCCCCGGGAATCTTCTTGATCTTGACATAGCGCCGAACATCCATGTCTGGACCCTGACGATGAGGTTGGGCCGTGAAAGCCAGTTCGCGTGCAAGTCTGAGAGCTAGCTTCAAAAGTGCGTCTTCCCATTCGAGTACATTAGGTATCTTTTCCTTGGTGAGCATCTGCCGAAGCATCAATTGCAGATGGGACATGGAAACGAGATTAAGCTCCTGTGCGTATCTGGAACAATGATGGGATTAAGAGCGGATACACGAAACAAAGGACGTACGCGGTGCTTTCACGCCTAGTGCGCCATCCAGGCTCTTCTATCATCAGGAAGTCCGTGAGTCGGCTTTGTACTCGACTGCGAATGAAGGGTGTGGATGACTCGAAATCAGCATAGGAGTTGTAGCGAGACCGTGGTACGCTCTGCGGCACGGGACTGTCGGGCTGACGCTCTGGGGAGCTCAAGGGGAACTGTATGGAGCTTACCCCACCCCCGGGGACGGGAATAATCACCGGAAACTCCAATGGCGTTTTGGCGCCGGAAGTCACGGGTGGGGTATCTCGAGGGAAAGTGTTCGTGATGATACTGAGATCCTTATCGTCATCTACAAAACCGCGTCGGAAAGGTGCATTGACTTTGCACGCTTGGGGTCCTGAATGATCCTCTACAGTGCGATCAAGTGGCGTCAACGGCCTGGATGAGAAGCTGCCCTCATCTGACCCTGAGATCAGTCTCCTGGTCTCGGCGATGGAGAATAAATTGAATGGTTCATCGAAACGACCAAACAATTGAGACGCCGCAAATGGTGACTGTGAGTGTCGTACAAGACCCATGGCCAACGAATCCGATCCAAATTGGTGTGCGGCGAATGGTGATGAAACTGCGCTTGAGATAGAGCGCCGATCGTCATCGTCATCTTCATCTACACTCGCCAGCTTCTCCAAGCACAAGTTGCATACACGAATCCTACCGTCGTGGCCAAAGCGGGAACCCTTGATGATATTAGACGCACAGCGAGAGCAAAATATTTGACCTGTTAAGGTCAATTGGAGCCCTATATCACTGCCATTAACATAGACGAACCGCATATCCGGCAGTGATGCTTCCGTCTCCATGCAGTGAAAACACTTTTGCAATCGTAGCACTCCCTGCACGTCTTGTCATCCATCCAGTAATCTCTTGACAGCCCTGCATAACATGAAACTTTCACATAAAGTAATCTCGTCATATGGCGCACCTTCTCCTCTTATTCTCCGAATAACTTTGGATACCGACGCGGAACGTTTTGCGCTGCCGGTTGTCCTTATACTTCTAGCATCATCTGGGATGGAGAAGCCAGGAATCGTAGTTCCATATATGCCACCATCGAGGCTATCAGACGCAGACGAGTTAATGAACGCTCCACGGGGAAAAGACAGATCAAGGTCGGTGTTGAAAGTAGGTCCTTCGGACACGACAGGGGTCAGGGATACGAGGGGAGGGGCAACATTAGATTGGATAACATTCAGAGATGGAGGACGCTCGGTAGGAGTGCGTGAAGATTCATTAGAGTGATTCTGCACGACTGCCGCTGATGGGCGCCTTCGTTCAGCAGGGGTGAGATTGGAAGGTCCTGCAGCATTAGGTCCGACAGCTGCAGGAGGAGGCGCTGACGACAAAGGAGTGGTAAATGTGTTCTTCACCCTAGAAAAAAGAGAGGTCATGAGAGCATAAGAAGATTGATCGTTCTCGTCCTCTTCAGAGAATGGGTTGAACGAAGTCAAGCTTGCCACATCTTCCAACGGTCTACCATTGGTATAAAAAGTGGCTGGTGCATCAGATTGCTCCGTTGAGAATGTGACTGCTGAGGGAGACTCCATCGCATGATTTTGGTGGTCAAAAGTTTGTGGACATCCCCAAGCTGACCTGGTGTGGATCTCAGTGGACCGTGACCTCCGTCGGGTCGGAAGTCGGGATGATCGCTGACTAAGATCCGAGTTGCCACTGCCAGTGAGGTTCAGGCGTTTTAACAGATTGATAAAGCCAAATATTCGTCCTAAATTCTTGACATACTTAAAATCATACATGCGGTGCCTACATGGACTGCTTCTTATTACCTCCCAGTCAGACCCGGACCACAACAAAAGCGGATGATGCGATTTACTCCCGTGTGTTGTGCCACTTCGACACGTGACTGCACACGGATATCGCGTGTACATGTATTATTGCGTGTACGCTGCACTCAGGGACAATATCTACAGAACAAATCACCGCTTGCGTTGTCGCCCAGGCTAATCACAAACACCTCAAGACATATCCCATCACCATGGATGACGAGGATGCTGAATACATGCAAGGCAGTGATGATGAGGTTCGCGTGTTATTTCACTGGCTTAACGTATATTCTCCATTTAAAAGCAGGACTACGGGTTTGACTACTCAGATGAGGAAGGCGCTGACGATGCTGGGAGGGTAGACGTCGAGAACATGTACTACACCGCCAAATGTTCGTCCGGAGTACCCTTTCCCTATATCGTCGCTCTTATTCAGAGATCATAGCCAAGAAAGAGGAGTCTCCTGAACAGGCCTTAAAAGATTTTAACGCAATCGTCGATCAAGATGACCCGAAGAGTGATTGGTATGCTATTCCGACTCTTCATCAGCTGTCCACCTCAAGTCGATGCGTCCTAGGGGATTCAAAGCTCTTAAACAATCGACCAAATTACTATACCTCGTTCTGCACCGACCCAACGATGCACTCAAAACCTACACACGCTTATTGACCTATACCAAGTCGACTGTAACCCGCAACTATGCAGAAAAGACGATCAATGGCATTCTCGACTATGTGGGCGGTGGCAAAGGTGGTCCCGTTGAGGTCACCGTACTTGAGAGGTTTTATCAAGCAACGAAAGATGCACTTCAGGAAGCGAGGAATGAAGTATGACTTTGACCTGCATATTATTTTCGCATTTATTGATTTCTGCGTTCAGCGATTATCTGCGAAAACTAATTTGAAGTTGGCAAAGCTTTGGCTAGATCGCGGGGAATATGAGCGATTATCCAAGGTATGATTGTTTTGCTCTTATACGCATGAGTTGATTCTCACTCCCTCATCTTACTCAGTTGATTCGTGAGCTCTACTCTGTTACGGAAGCCAGCGCGAGCGGCGAGGATCAGTCTCAAAAAGGGACTCAGTTGCTCGAGATTTATGCATTGGAGATCCAGATGCACAATGAAACAAGAAACTATAAAAAGCTCAAGGCAAGCGATCCGCCTTGAACGAAAATATACCGTTACATATGACCTTTAAATTTCAGGAGATTTACAACGCTTCGAATAATATTCACTCTGCGATACCTCATCCACGTATTATGGGTATCATCAAAGAGTGTGGCGGGAAGATGTGGATGGGCGAACGTTCGTATTTCTATCATTGACCAAGGTCGGATTCAACGAACACCTTTTGCAGGTCAATGGAATCGAGCGAGTGAAGACTTTTTCGAATCCTTCCACAATTACGATGAGGCTGGTTTACCGCAGCGCATTCAAGTCCTCAAGTATCTCGTGCTAGCGAACATGCTCACAGGAAGCGAGGTTAATCCCTTCGATAGCCAAGAAACCAAGCCGTGGGTTTTCCTTTTTTTCACCGGTTCAAATTCATTTTAACTTTGCACGTCAGGTACAAAAGCGACCCACAAATCAAAGCAATGACCGATCTTGTCGATGCCTATCAACGTCGTGAGGTCCACACGGCCGAGAAGATTATTCGAGGTACGCCCAGATCCTCAAATAAGTCACCTGCAGATGGACATTTCTCTTGTCAAGATAATCGCTCCACGATCATGGACGACAGCTTCATCCGTTCACACATTGGCGACCTTCTCCGCAGTCTCAGGACCCAGTATCTGATTGATCTAATCAAACCTTACACTCGACTTGAGCTCACATTTCTTGCGAAGGTGTGTCATATGATCAGTATTAGGATGATGCACAACTAATATCCTGAAGCAACTGAACGTTGATGCAAACGAAGTGGAGGAGCTACTGATCGATCTTATTCTTGAGGGCAAGATAGATGGCAAGATCGATCAAGTCAATATGCGGCTGGAATTAGACAAGCAGTACGTCTCACCTAGGCGACCAGGTCTTGTGCCTTCTAAATCTTTTCATAGCCAAAGTCTTGAAAGGCGGCGATACGTAGCTCTCGATAGATGGACAAGTGCACTAAGTCGGGTTCATGGGGCTGTTTTAGGGAAATCATCAATGAGTAGCGGCAGAGACATGCCAGACACTTGATGGGTCGGTGCTAGTGACTGGACTCGAATCATGCAGGGGTCTGTTCATTCTAAATTGTAGTTTGTATTACCAACTGGCATGACCCCGCGTTGCGATTATCTCTGGAAGAGGGACAGGAGATAAGGATAATCAGGAGAGATTCTTAGTATAGTAGAAAACGGAGACTAGGACGAGAGTCTACGCATTGGTATTTCTCCACCCGAGAGCAAGGTAGCCACTTACTATAATTAAGCACTGCGGCGAGCTGCTGGCCTGCATTCGTAGTTCCAACCCTTCCTCGCTGGCGTGTCAGTTGGCACGCGCAGTTCCCTGGGGAACAACCCCGGTAGTCGCGACTCCAGCGCTTTTCTCTCGACCCCACGGAGGGTCTTTGCCAGCTCAGTCTCCGCGTTTCCACGTCGTCTTGGGTCTTCCTGTCGATTTGCCTCCCTAAAAAGATGGGGATCTATTGTTTCCAATTCATACATTGCTCTCTTCATGCATTCGTATTTCCTGGCCAATTCTTCCTCCCGCTTCCATCGCTGGTGGCGCTGGTATAACAGCCAGGCACGTTCAATAGTTTCATGAGCCTGTTTGGATGGAATGGCAATTTGGATAGCACGAGCGACGTCGAGACGCCATGTGCCCGTAGGTGTTGATTTGTTGGTGACGTTAGGGGGATACAGTGCCTTGCGTAGGTTCTCCTTGCTGGGGTCCACCGCAGTTTCGGGTCCTGCGGAATGTCGCACTGAGACGCTTGAGATGCGAAGAGGGAATCTTGGTCGATTTAGTGTGAGACGAGACGAAGCCATTGAGATGTGGTTGGAAGAACCCGAAGGAAAAATCGGGAGTCGCGTGCACGCGCATTTGACTTCCGAATATGGTCCAAGGAGGCGCGCGCCTCTCACGGCCATGTCTTTCCTTCAGCTCTGTGCGTCTCGTCCAGCAGTTACCTCGGCAAATATTGTTAACCGCGTCAGTAGCTTTGTGAACCTTACCCACTATTGGTGTTAAACTTATCCCCCCCCCTCTAGTTCCGTAACTTCTCCACAAGCCATGTGGTCCTCGCACAGACCAAGAAAGTAGTGGGAGCGGCGCGCAAGCCTCGAACATTAAAGAAAAGAGTAAAGTCGAGTATTTACGACGCGGAGAAAATGAGTCTTTCAGATGCGATTCACGTTCTACGAGTACGTTCACGACTCGGGTAGTCTCATTTCTATTCGACTAATTATTATGCAGGCCGTTGAAGTTGGCTCTCCAAACGCGACATACGAGCTCGTCATAAAGACAGCGATGCCTAGGGGCTCTGCAATCCCCAGAGGACGCGTCTCCCTCCCGAGGGAACCAAAAGCGAAGCCTAAAGATAAAGTACTCGTCTTTGCTGATGGGAAGGCCGCCGAAGATGCTAAGAAAGCTGGCGCCGATATAGTTGGCGGAGCAGAGCTCGTCGAAGGGGTCGAGCCAATTCATTTATTCCGGAACCCTCCCGAGTCTGACATCTGTTCTATTGTTCTAGGTGGCTAGCGGCAGAGTTCAAGCAACCTTGTTCCTCTCGACCCCTTCACTCATCAAGGCCATTTCTCAGCGTCTTGGTCGTGTCCTTGGTCCACGTGGCTTGATGCCATCCGAACGTCGAGGTACCGTCACAGACGACGTCGCAGGATACATCCGGCGCCTACAGGGAACAACGGAGTGGAAAGGCGACAAAACTGGAACGATTCGGGCCCCGATAGCGAAAGTGAGTCTACGTAATGGTACTTTCCAATACAACAGGCCTCATGGGCCGTTTAGTTGGACTATCCAGTTGAAGATGTTGTAAAGAACGTTCGTCACTTCATCAACGTTGTAAAGCGCGCCACTGGGAATCAACCCCAGTCCACTGACAAAGACCAGAGCTCAAAACCTGGCAAGTCTTTCTATTCTCTTTGTCCTTCTACCATGCTCACTTTGCCCTGTCAGTTAATGCTATAAATAAAATAATCCTCAGCTCGAGGCAGGGCCCGGGAATCCGGATTTCGATTTTATAGTGTATAGTGAACGACAAGGGCGTTGATACACCAATCCTAGAATATGAAACTAATAGATTGGAAGTGGGCCTCGGCCCTTTTGTGAGGTCCAATGGCAGAGAGAACCGTCCGAGTTACCCAGTGAGGTTTGGCTTCTCCACGTAGTTCCACGCCGCTTTAGTTGTACACGACAGGCGCCATTAGCCTATGTAAGGGCTTCAAAAGATGCTGTTCCGATGTCATCTTGTGCCCATCACGGGATTTATGAATCTGTAATCTGATCGTTGCCAACGTGATCCTGGTGTTGAGGGAACCTAACTTGCGGAGGATTCTTAGACTCGTGTGGGAAAATGTCACCCCAACCAGATTTGCGGGCATCGTAGTACGGCTGCTTCCCTTGAGACTTTGGGACGGTCATACGCAGAATCTTGCCTGTCACCAAGGTCGATTCATTGTTGCACACTAAAAAATTGTGCACTCACCAGAAGGCGTGCAAACGTCCATCACTACATGGCCACTCTTTTTAAGAGGAGGGAAGATGAGGCGAGGCCAGTGAAATGCTTCGGTTTTCAATAAGCCGTCAATTTCTGCCGGATTGTGACCATACGGTTCTATTGTTTTTTCTGGAATGTTAGTCGCGACCACGGGTTCGGATGGAGCCCGAGGGTTTCCATCATCCAGTTCTAACTCGACTGGGGAACGTTTAGCTTCTTCGAGCTGCATCTGTCGTCTCCCAACTTCTCCCAGCCGACCAACCTTAACATTTGGGATGCTTGGCCTTGGGCCCCTTCTAATGACAACGTAGGCGTATCCAATGTCTTCATGACTAACCCCGGAATGTTTTGTACGACGGACAAAAGGAGGGCGTTCCATTCTTTGAGAGAATCCGCATACAAGTTTCGCAACGTTTGACTTATGGATGGGGCAAACGCCGTCATGGGGGCACTAGATCGCCATCAAGATGAACTTATCGAAAGGTACTTTAGGGGGAAGGGGGCATACCGGTGCTAGAACGTGTGATCCGGAAGTTACGTTTTCCTGTAAACCGTGATTCTCTACTTCTTTCCGACCAAAGCCCAATAGAAGATCTCTAGCATCTGCAATACTTTGAAAACCGGCTGGACTGCTATGATCTAGTAGGACCTTACGTGAAGGAGGACATAAAATATGAGAATTTCGAAGGTGATGAGCCTACTTACGATAGTGTCTGCGCCGCTCTCCCACATTTCTTTCACCAACAGCTTTCTCTGCAAAGAAGTCCGCAACGTTGACAAAAGGAAGGCCGAAATTGCGATAGTATGATTTCCATCACGCGGCTGCTGGTGGCTGTCATTATGAAACCTTCTCTGCCAAGATACGTTCAGGCCGTCGTGCGGAATATCTGATTACACCAATAAGTGAAGGACTGCATGAACTCGAAACTCTACCACCTTCAAGAAGCCGCCTTCCGATACTAACAAGACCGTCGCGCTTCTCAATGCCAACATACTTGACGATGGCAGTAGAAGACAGAGCCACCTGACGGTCTTCATCACCATTGGAAAAATCGGGTTTTTGGAATACGTAGCTAGCCGCCCTAGGAAAGCCGATGTACGATTCAGATTTTAGCTTTATGAATATTCGTGCATAATTACCAAAGAGCACCGCCTGATCCAGCACCCCAGTCAAGCACGGTTTGCACAGACCATCGAGGACCTAACCTTGACCGAATATGATGTAAAACGGCATAGATGGCGGAGTAGTGTGCAGGTAGCACCACCGAGGCAAAGGCCGTGCCATCCCGCTCTGCATGGCGACGCGCTTGCTTGTGGGACTTATAATGAACGGTTAACGCGAGGTCCCAATGATTGTCGTCATTGCTGTCATTGAAGAGCCGCCGAGCGTCGCGCCGTAGAACGCGCCTGTCAGAGGCTGGATATCGTAAGTAAACAGGATGACATTTGAGTACGGTGATATTTTCACCCGATATCAAGGCAGAGATGGACTGTTGTAGCTCTTGGGGAATGACAACGGCGCCCACTCGCTGACTTCCGAAGAGCGCCGCTGGAGACTTACGCTCCGCCCGAGGGCTTGGTTCACTATGCTGATGAGACAACTCGGTCGGGGAGTCGGTAGGGTAGACTGTCAATTCATGTATATCAGGACGGGGACGGTGTCCTTTTGCTTTTTGCTCTGTAATGGAATTGTCGATATCCCGGAGGATGGTTCTGAATGACTTGTCAAGGTCAAGAGGCGCATTGGGTTGATGAGAAGAGAACGATGAGGAGAGCAAGAAAGGCACTGTGCGCAGTGTCCTAACAGAGCGTACGCATATCATCGCCACCCAACGTCGCAGTCTCTGCGCCAACTCGTACAAACCGTGATCGGGACTCGCGCAGCTGTTGACGCGTTCCGGGAGGCGCCCATCCAGCGCGTGTAACTTATGTAATGGGAAACTGACCCTCACGGTCCAGCTTGTACCAGTACCGTCATGGACCTTGCCACAGATCATGAACGGCCAACTAAGAGGGTCAAACGAGATGAGACGGGAGACGCTGTAACACATTCCCATGCGAGGCACAGCAAGGAAGACTCCGATGAGGAAGAACGCGGCTTGGTTAACGACAACGCTGCTCATGGGTCAGACCTCTATTTAGACACGGTATGGATTGCGTAGGCTGTATCTTTGCGGAAGTTCTGATCTACCTTCAGGTGAATCGTGCTGCACTTGACTTCGACTTCGAGAAAGTTTGTTCTGTATCACTATCAAATATCAATGTCTACGGCTGCCTCGTCTGCGGGAAATACTTTCAAGGCCGAGGACGTAGCTCTTATGCATATGCGCACTCCATTCACGATGATCATCACGTATTCATCAATCTTGAAACCACCAAGGTGTGATCCGCATGGTGAAGTGGACATGGATGAATCTAACCCGTAAACTATGTAGGTCTACGTATTGCCAGATGGTTACGCGGTCTCAGACCCTTCCTTAGAGGACATAGCGTTTGTTCTCTCACCATCCTTCTCACGCTCTGGCGTTGCCTCGCTCTCCACTGCTGCCCACCTTTCGAAACCTTCCTATGACCTATCTTCGAAGGCATATATCCCAGGTTATATTGGCCTAAACAACATCAAGAGGAATGATCACATGAACGTGATCATCCATTCTCTCCTTCACGTGGCACCCCTTCGTGACTTCCTCTTACTCTCTCGCTTTGATGGAAAGCAGCCTGAATTGGTCAAGCGATTCGCCGCCTTGGCCAAGAAGTTGTGGAATCCTCGATTGTTTAAGAGTCAGGTCAGCCCCCACGAATTCTTACAGGAAGTTGGTAGAGCTAGCGGCGGAAAATTCAGACTGGAAACTCAAGGAGACCCAGTAGAATTTCTTCGATGGCTTCTCAATGATTTGCATAGGGATCTGGGGGGCAGTAAGAAGAAAAATTCTAGTCAGTCCTTATGCGAGACCTGCCGAACACATCTTCTTTTCTCACCGTGGATCACACCCTTCTGTGTAGGCATTATATTCTCCACTTTTCAAGGACAAGTTCGTACAGAGACCCAACAGGTTGTCGTTCGCCCTGATGCGTCTGAAAACCATAAGCCAGTATTTGACATTGACAGAGGCAAGCCGCCTCACCTCCTGTTTCAGCCGCAAAATTTTACACTTACGTACGGTAGAAATTAAGGCAACAACATCACCTTTTCTGTTCCTCTCAGTTGACCTACCGCCACCACCCCTTTTTCAAGACGCTGTGGAAAAAAATATCATCCCTCAAGTCGGTATTCATGCTGTGCTTACTAAATACGACGGGGTCCAAACGCAGGTCGGTTTGACCTATTTTCCATAAAGTTCTCGCTTATTCTGTGATTTAACTCCCAGGAATCGAGGGGTCAATTACGTCGGTTCAATTGCCAACAACTTCCGCCGTATCTCATCATTCACTATAAGCGGTTCACGAAGAATAACTTCGTAGAAGAGAAGAACCCAACTATCGTAAATTTCCCCCTGAAAGGCGTCGACTTTCGTGACTGTCAGTTGTGATGGGAATCACTCATCTTTAACTCAAGGATGCTCACTGCCTTCCGTAGATTTGAGCTCTACTGAACAGCACCCGTCTCCTGTCTACGATCTTGTCGCAAACGTGATCCATGAGTCCGTAGCAGGTACCACTCGAGACAAAGAAAATACTGTCTGGAAAGTCCAGTTGCGTGCCGGAAGCGGAAACGGGGAAAGTGAGAAATGGTTCCAAATACAGGATCTCATAGTTGAGGAAATACGAAGAGAGATGATATTTCTCGGCGAGACTGTGATACAGGTGCCAAATCCATCCTGTGACCGTCCTACTGGTGTTGACTATCGCCCTCTAGATCTGGGAACGCCGGAAAGATATGATGGAGGGTTGAAGGGGATTCAATGACTCTGGTTAAAGCACGCACTTCTTAGTTAGGAAGACAGTACAATACTGCATGTAAGCCACACCAATTACGAGGCCAGTCCCACACCCTATTTCCATATTCGATGGCTATTTACAGGGTGCCAGCAAGGGTGGGTTGGCGTTGATTGTCGTGTATGGCACTGCAGGTTAGAACACGTTTGTCCGCCGTCGCCAGGAACTAGTTTGGTCCCTTGTCCCTGTTAATAAGTGGGGGCTTAGTCGGGTATTCGTCCTATAATTATATTGATGCTGGAAATGAAAATGAGTTGTACCTTGGTGTTCCATTATGGAGCTGGTCCCCATGGACCTGTTCGGCGTTGGCACTGTCTGGGTGGACCAAGAGAGGCTTAAATATATAAACACCCGACAACACTCCTGTGACCGGAAATGTTCAGTCGCCACAGGTAAAAAGTCCTGTGCTGCTCACCAGTTAAGGCCGCAACAGTGTGTGGTACAAATCGGCGAAACATAGTCACAGTGGTAACGCAACCGCAGCTGTAAGTCATGAGCTACGCGCGTGACTCGGAGGTGTGACGCATGCCCAGCAAACTGGCTCTGGCCGTGGCGCCAAGATATGGATTCCAACTCCAACTCGACCCGGCTCAACGGCGTGATCAATTATGCGGCATGAACAGAGAGCTCCTTAGAGATGATAATTGCTTCCGCTCTCTGGTCGTTCACATATTTTTATAAGGTACGGCAAGGTATCATATTCATTTACTACTATAGGACAAGAGCATGGGAAAAAGTGTAAAACGATACAACCCAATCCAGAAATACTACATAGCTGTACTGGATAAGCTTGAGAGCCCATGGGCCCGGGATACAGACTAGGACCATAGGACAAAAGAAGGAAAGGAGGATTACTGCAGGCCCAGACGAACCAGGGCCTGTTCTGCAGCACCTTCTCTGGCTGCAGACCTACGCGGGGCACTGCAGGATCCCATTACTTGGCCGTCGACTGAGGGACAAAAAATCATCAGTAAATGCCAAAACATCGCATACGTCTACTCACTCTTTACGACGACGGACCATCTATTCTCAATGGCCGGTCCGTTATCCTTCTCCTTATAGCTAATCGACATGAGTCGACCTATACCCTGGAAATCTACATGAACGAACGTGAGTTGAGTTCAAGAGGTCTCCGGTGACTACCCACGGTTGTTGAGACGGACAGTGGGTGCTACAATGTGCGAAGTAAAATGAGCACGGGCTCGTCCAAGAGATAAAAATGTAGGAAGCTATTTAATACGTACGCAGGTTAGAAGCCATGCGTGCAGACGATTGTTCTTGCAGGTAGGTGATTGCGTTGAGAGTGCTTGTGACCTACATGGTGCGAAGAGGGTATGATTATATAGCATCCAGAGCTTGAAGGCCGGGGTCAGCGCCGTAGTCACGTCTTGTTGTCAATGTTTATGGTGCCGCCACTAAGCGTAAAGCGCTGATGTCGGAGTGTGGCGAGAGTGGGAATCCAACGGTCTGGAGTGGTGGTATGTAGTACCGTAGCCCACACCAGAGCCAAAGGTTTGATGGGTGGCCCGAGGCGCTTACATCGCGTAAGAAGCCAGTTATTCAAGTAACAGTGTGAAGGGACGTAGTAAAGTCCGCAGCGGTATTGTTTTCCGATTCGAAGCCGCAGTTTTTCACTAACAAAGAAACATTGCATGACAGCAAATGACCGAGACGATGACTTATACGTCCTGTAGAGTCCGATGCGATCCGTCGTGTACAATCTAAAGGAGCTGACCAAGACAGTTAGCGCTATAGTTACAAGTCGCACATCGGATTCGTACGGATTCGTGGCAACATGCGTTAACGTGCTATATTTTGGCACGGGTTAGATAACTCGGATAGCCCTAGAAGGGCCCCATCAACATAGCTGGGATGGCGTTCGGGATGTTAAATGCCCCGGATAGTCCGGGACCTTGCTCTCTTGTTAATTACCGTTAAGCGCCGGCGCGTGAGATCATCTCTACGACGACGTGGGTCGATGGTACTGTAGACGTTTCATGCTGTACACTTCGGTCAAATTCGGATATAGAACCAGCGCTCGGCAAATGTGGCATACCATCAATGAGCAGTAGACCACGACAATATTCGGTTTGGTCCGTCATGATCGAGATAACCTGAGCCTGTGCAGAACCTGAATCATCAGAAAGGACTGCCGGAGGAAGCAATGAATAGCACCGATACTGGTAAACAACAACCCCTGAGACGACCAAAAAGATATTGGGTAAACCAATATGATCAAGTCCTATGTGCCTGTCCCAGTGGAGGGAAAAGGAAGAAATTTACATAAATAAGACGTAGAAATGACAGAGTAGGCGGTATAAAGGCATAACGAATATGGGAATCACACAGAAAATAAATACAGAAATGCTGACACGTTAAAGAGAAGCGCCTAAAGGAGACGATTCAATATGCGGCATCAGGACCATTCGTGCGTCAAGATAACCAGCGCCTTCTCTGCCGCGTCGTCTCGGGCGAGGTGCTTGTGAGTACCTTTCCCGGACGAGACCTCTCTGCCGTCGACTGTAGGAGAATTCACAAGAGTTTCTAGTGATCAGATATGACAACTACGCACTCTTGCAGATGGACGTCCACTCGGGCTCATGTGCAAGCCCAGATGAAGTATCAAACCAACTGAGAGATGGTAGCTTCCCCTTTGACTGAAGAACTGAAGAGAGTTAGTCAAGGAAACTCAGCTCTCTATGGTGTCTCGTACAGTTGTTCAGCGCGATGGTACCCGCCGCTGGATTCCATGTCAGTACAAGAGGAGGAGACATAGTAGAATGCTCACCGGGAGACATGGTTCCAAAATCGTATGCAGTCCGAAGTTCATCGCAACCGCTTTTATAAAGGGATTGACGCGTGAAACCGACTGCGAATGTGCCTCTAATACGAAACGCACAAGCAAGGATGCTCATTCCTGGTGTCTGCGCACATCGATCTGGTGATGTCTGATGTCAGGGGATCCATTTGTAACTTCAGCATCGAGTATCGGAGCTACGGTCAGGCCCAGACTGACTGCCGACTTAACAGTACCGAAGCGGAATGTAAGCCATAATACCCCTAAGTGTCAAAGGGGACGGATGGTGATGTGAACGATGACCAGGGTATACTTAAGGGTACACGTTCAAGTGAACCACCCTGGTCATTAACTGGAATTTTCAATATCGTTAAACCGCATCTCGGAAATAGCTAGGCGTACCGACAACGCAGCCTCACCAAACTGATCGCGAACTGTGGGAAGAGAAGCTAGACCTCCCAGTTCGGCGCGTGTAGAACAAGCCTCGCATGTTATGGACGTTGCATGCTACGTCGGAGCCAGGAATAGCGATCGTAAATGCGGGGCGGCGGTTGACCTCGAGGCGCCATGGCATATATTGATCGTTTTCTTGCTCCTTGCCTTCAGGCTGTCTCGGTGCAGAAGCGACAGTCCGAGACATGTAAGACGCTAAGGACTGGATGTCTGCACCAACGAGAGCTCCACGCATATCAACATCTAACTCGGAGTTTCAATGCAAACGCGAGGCAACGACCACGCCAAGTCGCTCTTTGATGCAGCGGGGAGGCGAAAAGACCGGTGGTGAGTTGATGCATCATTGTTCCGGGTCAAAGAGCCGTCGTGATTTCCTTCCGATCTTGAGTCATGAGCGCGCAGTCTATATAAAGTATGTTTCGGAAACTAGTACTTGGAGAACAAAATGATACCATGAACTTCATATTGAGGGGCAATGGATGAGGCTATGCCGAGGCAGGAGTTAAGCCGAAACACGTTCCCACAGTTGGAGGGAGCGCACCTCATATCAGTTCCACCTTTAGAACTCCCGCAGCAAGCTCTACACGGCGTGGGGGGAGGGATTCGACACAGCAGACAGGCTACACGTTGGGTACGGTTCAGGCCGCCGTGGCGCAATTTCAAATTAGTGACCAGCAGCTTAGCTTAATCAAACGCGCGTCTGCCATTGACAATGTCGCGCTAAACCCACTGGCAGGCATACACTCCCT
>QLPC01000289.1:0-17826 GCA_003314055.1 Lactifluus hygrophoroides | reverse complement strand
ATGGCATTGGCGGCAAACAAACGCACACTTCCATAATTTCATGTTCGTGTTTTGAGTCTTTTGACAAGGCATAGGAGTGAATCCACATTACTTCAGTTCCAGAAGCGCTCAGTTTACAAGCCGGTTGTTTAATTGACCATAGAGTTTAGCACTGGTACATATACATACAAGCATCTTATTTATCCCAATTATGAAGAAGTAACAAGTTTAGCCTAACGATCTGGTCCCCTCGGAACGAAATAGCCTTCTGGATTCTAGACATTATAGCAAAAATTGATACCCCCTGCTACCCTCTAAGAAACACAGAGATGGAAGTGAAATTGAGAGTTTCCCTGTAGTGCAGTTAGGGCGAGAAGTACAGGAAGAAGGGGTGGAAATCAGTCCCCGTCCGTGTCGGAACAAGACTAATACTAACATTAAGCTTGTCAGAAGTGTGTTAGACTTGCCTCCTCCATCTGAGGAAATGATACGCCGCAATCTGCCTTGCGATAGCTCTGGTTGTGGCACTACCCTCGCTTACAGGATCGCCCCTCACTACAAATCGTCAGCATGATGAGCCGTTCAACCTAGTGATGAAAGGTAGACACACGCTTTGCAACTGCAGTATGCGTCGCTTGATGTTCAGGACCGCTCTGGCTGAACTCCCAGCTCAGCAGATGGACTTCACCAGTGCTTTGCAGGTAATTATTCAGCATGAGAATGTAGTCTGTACAAGCTAGCCGTCAGAACGCGTAGCTGTAGATGCAGGTGCTTCCTACCAGGATTTGAAGACATGGAGGATATAGTGTGTGAGAATGATATAGCGTGCAAGGATGATAGAAGGTGTGTTTCGAAGGATGAAATGTGTTGTGAGTAGAGAGTAGTTCATGCAAGCAAAGGGGTTTTTATACCTTCAGCCAACAGCCCTCCAAAAAGCGACAAAAAGAGCGGTAAATTAAAGTAACCGGCCAAGAGGACTGCCACACGAAACGAGGCCAGAATCGAGTCAAACAATCCCTGAGGATCTAGAGGGAGGGAATGTATGTTGGTTCGCAGTGTTTGCTCCGTCCCCAACAAAGAGAAAAAGGCATACGGCAATACGCAAAGTTGCATATCAAAGGGGATAAAATAGATGGATTTAAGGTAACGGACAACACTGTACAGGACCCTAGCTCAAGATCCGATGTTGGAGGGGCAAGATAGGCAAAGATACGAGACCTTAGTTCTATTAAGACTCAGACGACAAGACAAAGTTGGATATTTGGATGACATCAAGGCGAGCTACAAGCTCCGGGCGACTGCCATGAATCATTGTGGAAAGCGCGGATTCGCTGGTTGCAGCGATCGGTGTAGTCGTTGTATCTGTTTCCGTGACTCGAGTATAGCAAAGCGCCTACTTTTCTTGTTGACATTGGGCGCCTAGGAATGGTTGCAATGGAGAGTCGATGAACTACGTGGTGCGGATGACACGACTTATATTGCACATCGACGTCGGTGAATCCAAAGCAATAAGGTACGCGCGGTTGCAATTGTCAGTGAATTGACAAATAGGGGTCCACCGCCTGATGCACTCATCAGCCGCCGGTAAAGCTTTCACACAAAAATGTGTGTCATCTATTCATGATTTGATCCTCCTCCGGGGCATTTGTAGGCTTGCCACACACAACGAAATGGCGTTGTGCTGCGTAGTTGGAGGTCAAAGGGATTGTGAAACTTGTAGAGCAAGAGAGTGTGACAGTTGCCAAGTTGGGGCGCACTGGCAGGGCGAGCGCGAGCGCTGTACTAGACCAATAGGATAGACTAACGACGGAGCCCTATCAAACCGGTGATGTCGACCAACCAAGCGAGTGTTTAACATACTGTAAGTAAGAAGCACGTGGAGGGGGTTTACAGTTATCGGAGGGTAAAATTGATCTCCGGTAATTGCCGTAAGGGTGAGTGCGGGCGGGCGATGAGTTGTTGGTGGTCACCTCAGCGCTCTCCTCAAGCCCCTCCTTGTCGCCATCTCCTCATCTTTCACCCTCCTTCAGAGCCGATTTACTCTACTCTTCCCCCTCCAACCTCTCTTCTTCTACCTAATCTTCTTGGGGCCTCCCCTTTTCTCCCTCTCCCCCCGGTTATCGCCCGTCCTTCCCTGGGAGGTAAAATCAATTAGGAAAGGCATTCCCTCACATTTGCGGTCCGTCCTAATCATTTCGGGATTCATCATTACTCATTTTTATCTTACATCCACCAGAAAAACAGGCTTGATTGCACCCCTTCTCGCTTCCTTTTGAATCGTCAACAACCATGTCCCAAGGTGATATCCAGGAAAGAATCGCAGCTGCCCGTCGCGAAGCAGATAGCTTAAAAGAGAGAATCAGGGCTAAGCGCGAGTCGTCAGCGGACACAAGTCGTCAGTATTTACACCACCTTTCCTTCATTCATTTGTTAACCCACTCTCAGTCCGAGCCATGGCCGCTGAGGTTGACCCCTTGCCGCGTATCGTCATGAGGCCACGTCGCGCTTTGAGGGGTCATCTTGCTAAAATATATGCAATGCATTGGGCTACCGACAAACGACATCTCGTCTCGGCATCTCAAGACGGAAAATTGATTGTTTGGGATGCATACACTACCAACAAAGTCCATGCTATTCCACTTCGATCCAGCTGGGTCATGACTTGCGCTTATTCTCCCTCTGGAAACTTTGTCGCTTGTGGTGGTCTCGACAACATATGTTCCATCTACAATCTGCACAGCAGAGAAGGCAATAACATCAGGGGCGCTCGGGAATTGAGCGCACATTCTGGCTACCTCAGCTGCTGCAGGTTTATTAACGACCGTCAGATTGTCACCAGCTCTGGTGACATGACCTGCATGTTGTGGGACATTGAGACTGGGTCACGCAGTGTCGAGTTTAGCGACCACACCGGGGATGTTATGAGGTGGGGACCGAAATCACCACTCCGAGTTGATTATACTCATATCATCCAGCCTGTCACTGGGTCCGAACCCCAACTTATTTGTTTCAGGTGCATGCGATGCCACAGCCAAGCTTTGGGACATTCGCACCGGCAAGGCCACTCAGACCTTTACTGGTCACGAATCCGACATCAATGCCGTCCAGTATGTTACCTGTACAAATTCATGCTCTCAGAGGTTCACCGTCACTTTCCTAGGTTCTTCCCTAATGGCGATGCGTTTGCCACGGGCTCCGATGATGCATCTTGCCGCTTGTTCGACATACGGGCAGATCGAGAACTCAATACATACACGCACGACAACATACTATGTGGCATCACGTCTGTGGCATTCTCCATCTCGGGCCGCATCCTCTTCGGTGGTTATGATGATTGGACTTGCAACGTGTGGGATACATTGAAGGGAGAACGCGTCGGAGTTCTCACTGGTCACGAAAACCGCGTGAGCTGCCTGGGTGTGAGCGTGGACGGAATGGCTCTTTGTACGGGAAGCTGGGACAGTACCCTTAAGGTGACGAAATGATACCCATCAAAGCGACGTGGGTTACTCACCAGTTTTTTTAGGTCTGGGCTTAAATCAGCCGCGATGGGCTAAGTTGGTGGCGCTTCCTTGTCATACCCTATGGACCACGCTCCGCGCTCGTGCTCGGTTCTATTTGCTCGTCATTTTGTGGTTATCATATCTTGTGTTGTTCACTATATCTTGTCACTTTGTCCACGATTTGGCTCTCTGATGAGCTGTTTCGCGTCTGTCATTACCGTGCTGGCGGTTACATCGCTGGTAGACCTTCTCTGTGCTTGAGAATATGTTTCCGCGCGGGCTCTTACCATAGTCCGATAGTTTCTCTCTTATTTGAAGTGAAATACTTTGTGTATATGGTAGTTTGGATCACGTGAGCATTCGGTGGGAAGTGTAGTGTGAACCTTGTTACTGGTTGGCTGCCTTGTTGCTGGTCACTCTACAACATGTCCGATGATGACCGTGCAGCCAAAGCAGCCCGCGCAAAAGCTCTCGTCCGTACCTCTTGCCTTGACAACATAGCTTAAACCCTCATATACATTCAGCTTAATAAAAAGAGGCAGCAAAAGAAATCTGGCCCAGCTTTGACCTCTGCAACGCCAACACCAGGCTCGCCATTGGTCAGATCACTGTCCCCTCCTCTTGCGGACTCTTCAGAAGAGATAAAGGCAGACGTGGCGGAGATGTGAGCATTGAGTCCTTGTCACTCTCGCTTTCTTCAACTAACAAAGCATACATGTTAGATTGGGCACGAGTTCACAAGCACAGGACACGTCAGACCCCGAATGGCTAACATCACTGCCTCGTGTTGGGACGCCATCTATCGTGTCGCCCCATGAACACTCGCCGCCGCGCGGAGCGCTCTCGTCACCTGCCCCGCCCGCACAACCAGACGCTGCCCTACCTGAATTTGCACCACGTACCAGAGGAGGAGCAGAGATAGATTATCTCCGCGCCGAAGTACAGAATCAGCGCCAAACTATCGCTGTACTTGTTTCGGAGAAGATGTCGTTGAGTGCATCTCTGGAGCGCCTGTCTGACCTCTCGGCCAGTACGTCACCTCATTCTGAGATTCGCGATGTTTAGAAATGAAATGTGATGCTTTTCACATGGTAGAGGCCAGAGAAGCGGAAGCTCTTCTCCAAGACGAGAAGGCTGCTTCTACACGCTTTCGAGAGCGAATATTACAACTGGAGAACGAAAGCCAGCGCCATTCTGCCACAATGGAAGAGCTGTCTCGAAGAGAACGGGGGTACGAGGAAAAGTGTCGAGAACAAGTTAAGGGCCACGATCACACTGTGATGCACACCTCCACTGACGGTATTGCGTAGGAACGAGAGTTAAAGCTTACCCGAAGCTCTGCAGAAGGGCTCAAAATCGAAGTCGAGCGATCTCAAGGGTTCATCCGTGAATTGGAAGAACGGATTAAAAGCGATGATCGTGTCGGGCAGCTCGAGGTGTCACTACAGAATGTCCAAAATAGGGCCAGCGAGCTCGAGTTTCAGCTCTCCAAATCCAAGCAAGTATGTTACCTATCATTTGGCACTTCAGCGATTTATATCTCGTGGTGGGCAGGCAAATGTCTCACTCAGAGCCGACCATGACAAGATTCAAGCCGCGCTTAAGGAAAAGACAGCCTTCGGGTTATCTTTGGAGACGAAAGTATCTGACCTGGAGGGGCGACACGCGGCTGCCTTGAAGCAACTGACTTCTCTTACCACTGAACTGCAAACTCTGCGTTTGGAGAGAAGCTCCCTGCAGTCTCAGGTCGATGATCACTTTGGCACCATTGCCGGTTTGCGCAAAGCAGCTTCTCAATCTGCATCCAACCAAGAGGCGCTCACTCGGCAGCTGCAGTCATCGCAGATGGAGATGCGTAATGCCATCCGACGTGCAGAGGAGGCAGAACGCATGCAACAAGAACTTCAAACTGAAGGTTTATCCTTGATGCGCTCTCTAGATGAAATGCGTCCGAAGATTGTCGAACTCACGAATGCGAAACTCGAGTTGGGCGAGAAGGTCAACATCCTAGACCAGGCAGTTCGGGACCGAGATGCCGTCATCGCTCAGCTGGAAACCTCGCTTCAGGCTGCGCAAGATCAAAATGAACTCTTAAACATGAAGCTTTTGGACGCGGAAACCGCGCGCGAAAAGGACCTGTCGACTGCGCAAGAGACACAGGACGACCTTCAGATGGGCTATGCCCAACTTGAGACGGAGCTTTCTGAAGCGCTTGCAAGCATTCGAGAGCTGGAGGTGGAACGTGCGGGACAACGACAGCTGGCAAGCAAGCAAATGGAAAACCTTGACCGTATGGTTGCTGACTCACATAGCCTGAAAGGGGAAATCGCATCACTCCAACAAGAGCTCGAGGAACAAAAGTTGGCCGCCGTGGAGCAACAGGAGTTCTTGGAGCGCGCACACACGGATAACGAGGTCCTCCGTGCCGATCTTGTGACCAAGTCCCAAGAGATCGACGAACTTCGCGCCGAGCTTTCCACCGCAGCTGAACACTCAGCGCCATCACCCTCCTTGGACAAGGAAATGATAAACGCGCTCAAACAGCAGCACCGTCTCGAGTTGTCTGCTGCGCAGTCTCAGATTCGTGCGCTCCAGACTGGCATCTTTGAGGCCGAAGCCCGTGCACATTCATTCCAAAGGCAACTCAGCCAATCCGAAGATCAGCTGGCTCAGCTGCGGGCGTCATCATCTCCATCATCACACGCAGCACCACGACCATTCACCCCAGATCACCCTTCTCGGCCATCCAGTCGGGCCCGGAACCACTCGGATGATCTACGCCGCGCGTCTTTGACACAGCGCAGAGCCAGTAACAATGTCCCACTTAACAGCCCACCGTCCACGTTTGGTGCAAATCTCTCTGCTGAAACGCGGCATAAACGCAAGGTCAGTCTTGGAATGCTCAAAGCGCGCATCGACAGCGAGATGGCTGCGACCGCGATCCCCCAGTCACGTGCGACCTCGCCGCAGTATGCTGGAGCCAGAGATCCGGACAGAACATCCCTTCCGCTGGACCCGCATGCAGCTAATAGTAGCATCAGCAACGCACACAAGCGAGCCCAGTTCTTGGACGAGTCTCACATCTTCTGGTGTTACTCATGTAGAGGAGAGTTGGTAGTCTTGTAGCGCTCCTAGTTTTATTTGCATATAGCACATTTCCCAATGGTTGGGTATATACCTCACATGAGATGGTAACTTAGTATAGTTGAGATACCGGGCAAGGACCATAATTTGTACAGGGTTATTCACAGCACGGTCATAAACGTGAGTCATCGTCAAATAATTCATATTACTCCGGTACGTTTCGTCCTCAGGTTGCGCAGCTTGGCCAAAAGGTCCTATAAACAGGTATTTGTTTCATTCAAGTCAATATTCTCAACTTTGAAAAAAAAAAATTTTTTTGACAAACCTGAATCTCCTCCGGTTGAAGACTACCCCTGTGGCTCTCCTCCTGAACATCACGCTCAATACTTTCGAGAATGTCACCAATAAGATCACGGTAGTCCACGCCAAAAAAGTGCGTGAGCTTTGCAGCTTTCCTCCTGCGGGCTTGGAATGAAGCCATTTCCGGGGAAGGGGCGGCTTGGGTGAATTGCGAGGCAAGGGAGAGTGAGGACGATCGAGCGGGCAACGAGAAGCGGCGCCCGGAGCGGACAGTCTTAGCGTCGTCATCGCGCATCGGCGTGGTTGGACTGTCAACCCCCTGCTGATCGTTCGTCAAGATTGAGTGGAGTTCTGCCAGAGACTCCACGTCATCCTATGAGCCAGGCAGTTAGTATAAAAGCACATTCGCAACCCCTGAACGGAATAGATAAGCTCACAGTGTCGATGATTTGGCTGAGGGAGTCGATGGAACATCTGTAATGCATGTAAAGGGCAGACATGCGCTTGCCTGACGAATCGCCAACCTCCGAGTCGAGCAAAGGGCGAATGGATGATGATTGGCTGGTCTCCCGCTGATGTCTGCTCTGCCTCCCAGTTCTATTCACATATAAGCTTTGACTAAACCTCCCGCTGGATGGTAGGGACGCCTCGCGCTCGGGGAGAAAGGGACGTTCAGACGAATGGGTCCTATCTGTCGGCCTTGAAGAATGCCGCGTGTGATATAACGTCTGAGGGGGTTGTACGCCAAACATCTGGGAAAGGAAATCGTGTTCAGCTACTATTTCATGCAAAGAAAGGAGGTGTCATGTCGGATCACCTTCTCCATCTTGACCGCTCTGCGGACATTGATTGCTTTCTCGCGTTCGTCGAGCTCCTCTTTCACTCGATCACCCTCATCGGACCAATTGCTCTTGAACTCGGCAGCTGAGCTACTCTGGCGTCTGCCTGGAAGACGAGCACGGATGTTGCCAAGGGTGGGATCGAGTGCAGGGAGGGAATCGTTCTCGTCACCACCGCCGCCGCCGCCGCCACCACCACCACCACTACCACTACCGAGAACCAGGGAGGTAGGAACACGAGAACCGAGAAAACGGTGGAGTTTGGCCATTTTCTCCCTCCTGCGTCGACGGTCTTCTTCCGGAGATTGGGATGGCAGTATTAACTCCGGTGAGTCTGACAAGCGAGGAGGCAGGGAGAGGACAAATGCATTATCGTCATCCGAGAGATCAATAAATGAAGCCGAATCCGTCAGTTCCGAAGCTCTAGCACTCTTGTCTCTTGTCTTTCCCTTTCTCTTTCCCAATTCATCCCCGGTTCCCACTAGAGACAGCCTCGCAGGCCACAGGTTTTCGAGGGGATTCAACAAGGTGGAAGGTCTACGGACAGGATCGAAAGAGTCGACGGACTGTGGGCGGGGCCTGGATGCCCAGCTAGGATGGGGGTGGTGATGGCCTGCCCAAGAGGATGGCGCTCCATCAAAAGTTCTTTCGGTTGGTTGCAAGGGAGATACGGATAGCGGGAAGGGTGTCTCCCCGAGCAATTGCGTTAACTTTCGTGACTTTCTCACAAGATCTGCCCGCTCCCGCGGACGTAAATAATTTGTCGTCGGAGGGCGATCTTCTGGCAACGCCGAGAAGCTGCCTAATCCACGTGGACTTGATTCGACAGCTGTCATGGAGGCGGAGAAGGTGGCGGAATACGGGTGTGGGTGAGACGGGATCACGTATGGGGTGGGGCGCCAGTCGGGTTCGGGTGTCGGTGGGAGGGGTCTCGAGTGCGGGGGCTACGCGGGGAGGAACCCGAACGAAGGGGGAGATAAGTAGCGCTCGGAAACGGGATATTCGCAGTGTATATGCGCACCATAAAAGCGGTATCAAATCGCATGGCAGAAAGATGTTGTGGGTTGAGGGGTGCTATCGAGTTTTCTGAGCCTACGGTTCCAGACCTAGCATGAGACGGGCGGGTATGATGCAGAAATCCAGGAGAAGATTGAGAGAAATCTATGAAAGATTCGTTGTGACTGGAGGCAACCGAACGAGAATCGTCAAAGTCGTGAACCAGGGATGACCTGAAACCTATGGGCATGATTGCTGTGAGATGGAGAGGGGGGCGCAGAAACACTGCTGGTGCTGGTACTCCAAGTATAGCGCCAGAGCGTTTCTGTTTCCCCCCATCCATGGACCCGTGGGTCGTGCACAGCTTCATTCAGGTTCACTTCTTGGCATTACACATGAACCGGTCCGACCGAAAAGCTCGACCGATTCAAATCAAATGATCGTGACATTTAACTTATTTTGATGACGATCTAATGACAACTGACATTCCATCTATGATCTGTCTCTCTGTCCGCCCGTTCATTCATTTATGGCAGTATTTGCATAGCCTTCAAGTCATAATCAAGCAAATCGATATCCCTCACTGTATGATCATCCGCTGCCACCGTGAGGCAGTGCCTAATTGCATCCTGCCGCTGGGGCTCCTGTTTACCATGCACATTCACACGTTTAGCTCCACGTTCAGTCAAAAAAAAAAAATTACTGCGGTACTTTGACAGTCGAGACCGCCGGGCACTGAACCCGTCACACATCAATGCGTCTACTGTAACTATTAGTAGTAAAAGAAGCCAACCAGCACAATGCGAATGTAATGTTTTTTTGGCTCCGAAGTTGATCCCAACAGCAATAATAAACTGCAAGCAGTTGGTCTGATATAATAACAACACGGCTCGCGTATTAAGTTGCAGAGTACGGGTCTCACCACCCTCAGTTGACTCCGAACTCGCCGAAAACATCCGTTTTTCTCAAGCCCCATGTCCGTGCGCTTCTCCCCTCCGCAGGCGATTGAACTTCGGCAGCGTCTCTCGGAGGTATTCGGCATGCTTCCTCCGGAGATCTGCTTCTTGAACCTTTCCACGCCCGCTCCAGATGCGTCGCTCGGCGGATGGCCCATAAATAACCGTGTATTCGTCTAGGAGTTCATCATCCGTGGGTACCACGAGGCATCCCGCGCCGATAACGCAATATGAGGATATCCGCACAGTGTGATGCACGCGCGCGCGCGTCGAAACAGTGTTGAAGTTGCCCACGCCCGGCGATTCGACACCTGAGATACGCCCATACAAATGGACAATGGACGATGTGAGGCTGAACGGTCTGAACCGCCCACAGGGCTGCTGAGACATACAGTACAGTCAGAGGGGACGCACGGCAGCCGATCTCGAATAAATTATCATCGCCTATTCGCATGACCTCCTTGCGCCTGCATGTAACAACGGCCGGCTGATGATGAGAAGGCAATGCTGCTGCGCTCACATTTCTCATGTGGCACACAACCGCACCTATTCACAATAATCGCAGCCTCCTCGATGATGCAGTTGGCCCCAATCACTATGGGGCCGGCGATAGCGAAAATGGTTGCTTTGGGGTGTACTATGGTTCCTATCCCATACCAGCGATGAATGCGGAGTCAGCTGAAACCTTTTTTCAGAGACCCATACCTGACCCAATGGTAATGTCCCCTTTGAGCTCAACATCCTGGCACACCACAGCCTTGGAGTGAATCGTAAACTTATCTCGGCTAAAAGTAAAAAGATGTTCAAACGACAAAAGAAAGGCATGGCTGGAAGCTCACATTGGAGGCATGCACTGGGATTCACCGGTATTTTTAGCGGGTGCAGTAGGCGGGTCAAAAGTAAGGTGTGTGACAGATCAAAAAAGGTAAATTGATTACCATAACTGTTCTGATCCGTCATTCCGAGTCCGATAACCTTTGTTGACACAAAATATGCAACTAACGGATGTACGGACAATATGCTAAAGGAAAAGTGTGCCTAGTCTTGGTACATGAATATCATAAATAAGTGTATGGGTGATGGACAGCAAAAAGTGAAACCGTTAAGCGGAAGCGTGTATCTTGCGTGGCGGTAATGGGGGTTTATGATCAGTCGAAACAGGGAAACTCGAGGTCTCAACGCCCTCTCCGTCTTTCTCACTCTCAAATTCTACACGACTCTCTTCATCACGCGATCCTATCGCTTTAAGAGCCGCAGAGGCAGATGCAGGTGTCCGTGGAGGTAGCGGTGGAGCTGAAGATCGAGGCGCATTTGCTTGCGATGGTGACTCCGGTGAGGTCTCCATGCTATCTGCGCTCAGAACCGGGGGGGAATTCGGGCTCACGGGCTCTGCGTCTTGGTCCGCATGTTCAGATTGAACGGTGGGTGAATGTTTCCAGAGACGATAAACGCTAGAAACGCCACTCTTGGCGTCAGGAGCAGGGGGCGATGGCGGAACATAGCCCATGGACATGACCTCGCCGCGATGGCGAGCGTGAATTCCAGGTATCGTCATGGTCTTTCCTTGTGAAGGTTGAGACTGGATCGGGCGCGGAGGTGAGACTGGTGTCGGGGGAGAGATGACAGTCACAGGTGCAAGTCCTAAGCCATTTAAGTCTCCGGAGTCTGGTTGCGCCCCATCAACGTCATCCGCTGGCGACTTCGAAGAGGACCGCTCTGGAACAGAAGTCTCGTCTGGCGAAGGATCTGTGGGACCACCTGCATATGATGATGTGGGAGGTGCCTCAACTTGTGATGCAGAGAACGATGATCCTTGTAAGTTGTGCATCGATGACACACTGTTAGCCCGTTCTTTATGTCCGTGGTCGGCTATGCCTGTGGGCACAGATGAAACATCAGAGCTTCGACGCTCCTTATCTCTGCGTTCGTCTACGGCTGCTCGGATCTCCGCATAGCTGGACTTGACCTTCTGCGAAGCCGAATGAGCTTTGGAATCCTGGCCATCCCGTGCAACTTCAGACGATGCTACATTTGAATTACGATCTTTTTTCAGACCACCCCAATTCACGGTCCATTTGCGCATAGTCTCCCTTGCGGTGTTGCTTAAAGCCTGCCGATCTCCGGCACGGGACTTCAGTGTTGAAAGGAGAGAAGATTGGCCAGATGGGGCGGGTGACTTTGTTCGCGGTGCATCGATCTGAGAGCTCGTGCCATTGAGCCACTCGGGACTCGGTGGCCTCAACTTTTCCAGAGACGGTGTTGGGGACGGTTCACGAGACGAGGGATGTGAAGGGAGGCTTGGCGAAGGGGAACGGCTCGTCCGTCTGACACTGAGAAACCGCGACTTCTTACTCTTTTCACTGCTGCTGGACGCCTTGTGGCGGAGGACGGGACGTCGATCCTCAACTTGCACAGCCTCTGTCGGTAAGACGGAATCTTCGACTCCTGGGTCATGTTCATGCGAGTTTAATGAAGGTTGGGGCGAAGGTTGGAGAGTTGGAGATGAACCTCTACTGGCGGGTTCTGTCGTGACGCGACGATAGGACGATGGAGGGGGCGTATATTGAAGGTCGGTATCTACCCCGGCATCCCCTTCGGAATTGGAGCGCCTTCCTTGGGAGTGGGAATCAAGCTCGCCCGAAGTAGAAGGCGAGGGGTCCATATCAGGAGGGGCCGACACAGTGGACACGTCGTCATCAACAGTAGGTGAGATATTCTGCTTCTCCTGGCGGCGGGCATCAGGCCAGATGCCGCCACGATGAGAATAAGTTGAACTATCGAAGAACGCAATATCATCCATGTTCGGAAGGACAATGGACTCGAGAATCTATCAGGGCGCGAATCAGCATCGTGATATCACAAGGAGGTAATAGAATACTTGCAATCTCCTTCAGCCTTGACTCGATGGTGTGCAAAATCATACCCCATGTGATTTGACGGTCGCTCACGACGGGCTCCACATTTATGACCATCTTCGGCATATGCGTGAAAGCGTACCAGATGCGGTTGCTAGGCGGACGTTTGACCCGAACTACTAGATTGCCTTCCAGCTCCCGCAAGACCACGGCCAGTACGAGTTTGACAGTGTACGGTTTGAAACCGAGAGATATAGTCGCAACGGCCTTGATTGTAATCCGCATCTCCCCCTTGTACTGGACGTGCAACTCAAGAGAGGCATCACCCTCCTTTGTGAGCTCCTTCAGCATGGGTTTGCTGAACATGACTGGCCTATTCCCCAAGTTTGCCTGGGTGACGACAACATCAGAAAGGAAGCTCGGTCGCTTCACCTTGGCCAACTTTTTCATGAGGCGCCCGATGATATATGACTCGAGTGTGTCTGTGTTGTAATAGCTGAAGAAGATGCGACCTAAGAGTGCATTTAGCCAGCGCATTGGGATGATATCCGGTTGCTCGTCAAGGGTAGTCACAAGATGATTCATGTCCGCAGGAGAGAAAATGGGTTGTAGAGGAGAAAGTGTCGACGAATTCGCGGGGTTATTCGATGCGTGTATCAGCGAAAGATACCAATCCTCCATTTCGACGCTGGACCGCACAAAGATGAACCACGGTGTGGACGGATCAGACGCCTCCTCCCGCGCAAAGTCACGCTGCTTTTCGAGCTCAAGAAGCTGCTCTTTCTCCCTCTGCTTTTTCTTCGGGTTAGATCCGTTGCGTTCCTCTGTTTTCTCCTCGACATTCTGAGAGGAGAGTTGCATCTTGCGAGTGACGCTCGGCATGCCCTTTTCTAGCTTTGGTTTGAGGCAGATGGCATTGCGTTTTGTGAAGAGTTCGCCATCAGGAAGGCCTTCAGGGTAGATCGCGACCTCGTGGCTGCCAAGCTCTATGACCGCCTCGCATTCGGTCTTGCCCTCGTCTTCGTACAGGTAGAGCACCTTCCCTTTGAGCACCACATACCACATGTCCCGCGGGCGCGAACGCTTGGGATCCTTGGAGCGCGAATCCAAAAAGGATTTCATGAGGGTGACATATGAGCCATCAAAGGCAACTTCTTCGAATGTGCGTCGCACTGTGACCCAGCCCCTACGTGTTTTCGGGAGGTCATTCAAATCGAGGGGAGGCTCTGATGTAGTGGTGGGCTCGTCCTCCTCTGCAGCTTTGTCAATTGGTAGCTCTTGTTTCTCCCCTGCAGGAGTGATCACGTCTGAATTATCGACGGGTACCGAGGTGTAGACGGTGTATGCGATGAGGGCAATGACGAGCACGGGAATGAATGTAAGGCCGCCGATGACGTAGGCATAAAGCAAAGCTTTTAGCGACATGGCGGAGGAGAGATGGCAAACCTCAGAGGGCGGGATGAGAGGATGAAGGAAAAGGAAGGAAATAGAGTAGTGTGATGTGACGTGATGTGTGGTGTGTGGTGAGGTGCGGTGAGGCTGGCGTTCATGCATGGCACGCCCTGCTATACCTGACCTGTCGATGCCCCAAGTCGATGGGGCCGCCATTTTGCACACGGCGTACTATACTGGCGTCTCGCTCCTACGACAGCTACATTATTTGAGTCTCGTCTCATATTGTACCGTCACGTTGTCTATGCTAGACAGATCGGAGAGAATATGAGTCGTAACGGTGCGTCCGGCTTGTCACCCATGACACCAAACCCCGAACCACTACTCGTCGCCATGGGGTAATGCGGTATGTCAAGCCGTTTCTATACCTCTGACACCGTGAGCGGGTTGCTGCACAGGTTCTCCTTTGTCGGTGAGCTTAATAGTCCGCATCTTCCCCGGCCCATCCCGGTTTCTCTGACTTCCCCATGCCACCCACGCAAGCAGTCATCTCGTCAGACGTGTCGAAACACTGAGACATATATTGGCAATACACAATTGGTTTGTTTCTATATGGGCGGCCCACCCAGAAATTCAATATTGCATTTGGAACGACCATCCCATCCCTTAGGGATCACATCATTCTGCATTCATATGGTGTCATGTTCAAATATTAGGTCCATGCATACGTGCACTAACTGCGCCTTCAAGATGAGACAAACGTGTGGCGGGACGAAACTACTACACAAAACGTATTCAGATCAAATAAACCTCGACAGCTTCATTAACCAAAGCGTAAAACTTCAGCTCAATACACTTCAAGCGATGGCAACCTTCCTTGGCTCTGTTTCGGGGGTCGACCTTGGGAAGACGATGGTCAAAACACCGTTTGCCATGGATGCCTTGATGTCCTCGCTCTGCAGGGCGATTCGTCAATAAATCTGTTCAAGCCGCTTCTGCCAGTGATTGACAACTCACCTTGAGGCCTTGCGGCAACGTCAATGCTCTTGCGAATTTACCATATCGACGTTCACGGATAACATAGTCGTCGTTGCTGCGCTCTGAAGTCGTCCTGCTCTCCCCAGACACGGTGAGAATGTTATCGTGCACGTCGATTGACACATCTTCTTTCTGAAGGCCAGGAAGTTCGAAGGCTACGTTAACATGATTCGTGTCCTTGTCATAGCGAACGTCCATCCTGTGTTGTATGATCAGCACGTCGTTCCGCTGTGAGGCAAGACTTTTGAGGATCGCGAGTTACCTTGGCCTAAAGGTGTCTATGGCCTGACTGCGGCGAGATGCTCGCAAGTTGAATGCCTCGTCGAAGAAGCGGTCAAGGGTGGCAAAGTCACCGAGAACGTCGTTGGAGAAGTAGTTGGTGAGCGACATGTTGTAAGAGAATGATCGCAGGTAGCGCGTTTGTATGTGTCGGACTGAAATATGTCGGTTGTCTGAAGCTCAGTTCTCTGGTACCCGTGGGTTCTTATACTTCCACCGCAGCATCCAAAGAGACAGGTATGGAACGCTCTACCACCTTCAGTCTCGTTCTCGCAAACGACGACACTGGACGGCTCACTTCCTTTTTTGGATGTCGAAGAGACTCGATCCTTCTAGATTGTTCACTACGCACTACTGTGCGCATGGTCAACTGCTCACTCACTCACACGAACGTGATGCACGAAGTTAGAAAGATCCAGAAATGACTTGAAGAATAATGTTGACCATGTAGTCGTAAGCTACCGCACTTTCGAGCACTTGGATATATGCATATGACGACGACGAAGTGCAGGAGACTCTGGGACTTGGACTCGAGCAACACTATGATCGCTGCAGAGAAATGCGAATATGGTCTACTAATAATTCAGATCGGCGGTACACTTGCTTGCCACGCGTTGCTCTCTGTATTTTCTACAGTCGCCTACATGACTCAGTCATATTCTGAACTATGTGTCGACACTCACATTTACTGCTCTGTCTTTATTCGATATTATGAGGACACTCTTTCGCGGACCAAGGTCACACCTGAGTCTGGCAGTAGGTAATGCAAATCGGTGGGGTTCAAGTGGAGTTTTCCGCATCTGAAATTTCGACAGGGACTTTATAATGAGTTTATCAAAAGTAAAAAGTCTACTTTACTTGACTTTTTGACTTTATAACCAACTGGTCATAACATGACTTTATAAAGCCAAAAAGGTTTTATGCCTTTTTCCTGATGCTCACAGCTCCATGCTAGAGAATACCTTCCTTGACATCTGCGAAACAGGGCTCCACTGCTGATAGAATGGCACGAGTGGGCAGGGGCTTCGAGGAGCATGTCAATCGTCTCGAACAAACACATATTCAGAAAGCTTGAAAGGTATTACAATTGGAGTGGCAGGTTATCAGATGCCGTCGCTTCTTCTGGCGGCGGTGACTCGAAGCTGCAGACTTCTGTAGTCCATTCGAACCTCTGACGCCTAGCATTGTAGATGTTCGTGAGAGCTGAGGGTTATAGCACATCCTTTATCAGATCATCAGATCCGTGCCTAATCGAGACGACTCTGCTAGAGCCAAAGCTGCACATAACCCACTGGCAACGTTTGATGACCGTTATACAAGGCGATCCCAATTGTCAGGCTCCTATAGCTTTCGTTCAAGCTATGAATTGCAAAGATGTACGTAAGCATATGTTCATCTACCGGGTCCCTGCTGCCAGTGCTCAGCGATTTTGATACCAGGAGTCGAAGGAGGTGATCATGATAGCTAAATGGTCCCCGGGAAAAGCCGACAGTGAGCGTCAGCAGCTTATTTTACTATTTTAAATTTGCCCCGAATGAGCAAGGAAGCGCGATGGCCTTCCTAAACAGGTGTGATCATCTGTTGGAGAACTTGAACACCCGGCCGTGCTGCTGCCACTCGGCCTCGAAGACCACCGCATGAACGCCCCCAGAAGGAAGTTCTTCCATGCGATAAAGAAGCGCTCGAGGACCGAGATGGATTAATCAAGTTGAAGGATACTCCTTCGATTCCTTCGATAGAACCGTTTCAGAGGCTGCGAGATGTTCCATAGAACCACTTCGGTCAGCATCTGAGATGAGGGCTGAGGAGCTACGGCTTGATCATTTGAAAGCTATACTGATAAGCCAATCGGCAATTGCGTCAGAAAGGCCAGATGTCCTGTGGAACCGGTGGTCATCACTGACCGCGCAATTGCGTCATCATCCTTCTATCCACACCATCATCTGGGTGACTTATCATCCCACAAAAAAAAAACACCAACTTACCTCTGGATCTCAGTACCTGCGCATAGCGTAGGCGACTTAGATCTGTTGGGCAATGTGGCCGTCCATGCCCCTTATCATTGCCGCTGGCGAACGGGTCTCACATTTTTTTCGCTACGGGACGGGTACGAGCTTGCTAGCAGGTGGACGTCCCATTTGCATACGTCATCCGAGTTGGCACACCTGCGCAGCACCACAGCACGCACAGCTGCCACGACGTCCTCCGCGACGTGTCAACAAAGCCACGCGTTCAAAATCATGCTGCAGTTAAGATTCATAATAATCAGCGCTCGAGGGCCACGCGCAGGCATTTTTTGATTCCCGTGCATAGGAGGAGCGCACTCACAACGATCATCACACTAAGACTCGAACTCATCATAATAGAGGCTTTGTCCAACAAAACAAAACAAAAAAACAAACATTTTATTGTATTGATGCACCGATACTCGCATCAGAGAAAAAGCATTGTCTCCCGATGCAGACGCACTGATGTGGCCTAGCGACAACTCGGAAGGCGCAGCAGCGGCAGTACGTATTAGCCGATGCGCCTCAGGCATTGCCAACCGCCTTCGCTCCCTCTCTAAGTTAGTCAAATATGTTGTGTCATCAGACACGTTCTAGTC
>QLPC01000286.1:63914-76536 GCA_003314055.1 Lactifluus hygrophoroides | reverse complement strand
CGCCACATCCTTGGCGCGGCGCTTTAGCCCAATGCTCTCCCCACTCAACGTACTCGGGCGCAGAGTGCTGTAGGGCGCAAAATTTATGGTGAATGCCGACAAGTAGCCAGTACTGGAAATTTGTTAGTTGTCACCCATCCGGATGTCATTACCTCCTTTTCCACTCTATACTTGACCAGAGTTTCATGACCTTCTCAGCTGTTCGAGGGAACGCTTTTATCCTTCTTTCGGGTTGCTAAAGTCTTGAGAGGAGAGTAACGCAGAGTGGGTTGTACATTGTCCTACCTGTCAGTTCGTCTTAACGTGCAGGATGCGCATCGTACAGAATTTTACAGACATCCTACATCATACTGAGTTCTCTATATCCGTGAATAGAGAATGCGACGGTAATAAATGAAGAAAATATCAAGATCCCTGCCTATTGCATGTATGCGGGCTAACTTTTGATGGACCGACACGTTGAAATAGAAATCCTGGTACCCAGATGAGAAAGGCAGACAACAAAATAGATAAATAGTACAGTGGTGACTTGGCAACAAACCCTTTTCTTTGGTGAATAGTGGTGCAGCCGTTCATCGTGTGTTATTATGGCTCGTTCCTACACACCCACAGGATAATCTTCTGTATCACTTCGGTAACTTGCTCCGTACTGAATGGTTGGCCCACAGGACAGCAGTGCATGAAAAGCACTCTGGTCTGCATGCCCTTGTCATGCCGAGATGACACACGGCGTGACTCGGCTAGAGAGCAAAAGTATGTGTAGTCGCTCACGCAGTGTCCTGCGTCCATTGAAGAATACAGCTGTCAAGACGCTCGCACATCAGGAGGACCTGAAGATAGAGGATCACGCCCACCTCGATACCTTGTTCTTTCATGGCAAGCACGAGATGCTCGACATCGATCATGGTGTGTAGATCTTCCCCATACAATTCGTAACCTTTGCCAAATCCGCGAATGGGGTGGTCCACTGTCGCATCGATGGGACTAGAAGGTACCCCGACTGCCATGTTGGCGTGGGCCACGCGCTCGATCATCTCCCCCGAAGCAGATTCGAGAGCATTTGACTCGGGAAGGAATTCAATAACAGGCGCGTGTTTGTTGAGTGAATCCTTCATTCGATATCCTGCTTTATGTCCTAAGCGCTCGATGCGAAACGGTCCCCGACCTGCAAGACCAATGTGAAAGACGAAATCATATCCATTCTCTGGGGGAGATGCTATTTTGGTCGAAGGCGGGTTAGTGGGAGGGACAATGGGTGGGCGGGCATGAAGGCCTGTTACGTAGTCCAAGACAGCATCGTAGGTGGATGGAAGTTGGAGAGTAGAAATGTGGATGTACTGTGGGTCGTCACATGGGAAACCGTTCGGATGATCTACATCGGGGACGATCTGCATGCGGTCGGGCGATGAGGGCTCAACATCGAGAGGTAAGATAACGTTGTTCAACGGAGCAACGGCAAGCCACGTTGGGTTCTGGGGATGTCGAAAGGTGGGCTAACCTTATGGTAGTAATGAGTACAATGAACATCGGGTGTCGAGAAGGGACAGATATTGAGCGAAGTGCACGGAAAACTCACGCCGTAACCAGTGAGGAGAACGCGCAGGGCATTTTCTGGAATCCCGAAGTTTGTCGCGCCCACATTCACGGCTGGCATCACTTAAGACGAGAGTTGAGGGAGAGGAAAGGGGGCAGAGGGTCACGAACAACTGCACACTACAACAAACTCCGCGGTGGCGGTCTTCGGTCTTCGCTTCGTGGCGAGGCGAAGGCGCGTTGTCACTGAGCTCAATCACGTGGGTGATACGCACGGACCAACTCGGGGAATCCCCAAGGTCACTGCACCGCATACAGTCTATAGTATTCTAGTTGTATCGAAAGAAGAAAAATAAAAATGATTGGATCACCTCATCCCTCTTTTTTTTGTGTTAATAGTTAATAGTTGTGGAGTGTTACGAGGTGATGATGTCAGCGAATGCCACCAAAAGGCTAAGAATAGCAACAGTGACAGCCCGGGGATGACCCACCCGACCCGATGAACGAGCGATGTGCGAGAGCGGCGACATGCACAGCCCTTTATAAGTCCTTTCCCTCCAACTCGCCTGCACTCGCAGCTGCATGCGTTTATCCACTCCACGCATTCAAGACTCTCATTTCAACGCCTTAGCGCTTCCATTTCTCCGTCAATAACACCGCCTCAATAGTCAACACGTCCTTATTTGGAAGCGAAAACAAAAGACGCAGTAGTAGGTCACCCCAGAAACAATGCTCAACGTGGACAAAGGCCTCATGGCCAAAATCTTTTATATCTTGCAGACAGACAACACTTCATCCCCCTCTTCCTGTCCTTCATGCTTTCCCCCGTCGCCTGGTTGCGACTTGCTGCTCTTTCTTTCTTTCTCCTTCCTTTTGTCCATGCACACCAGGACGTTCTCTGTGAGTTCTCTTCCCCCCTCGTGTCCCTCAAGTCTGTCTGCTAATTTCGTCTAGTTACTTCCTCTGTATCATATTGTGCTCCTCCAGAGAATCTTCTCATAGAGCAGTTTGATATTTCTTATTATCCTTCAAATAATTCTCTCGTATTTAACATCTCCGCTGCATCTGTCGTAAGTGTGGAGCGTTATCTCACCGTGTCTCCACTCTCTCACTTAATTTTCGTAGCAAGCAGACGTTAATGTTACCGCAAATCTCTTCCTGAACGTCTACGGCATGCATCCGGTCAACATGACCATAGATATCTGCAACGCCTTCGATGGCCATCTTTGCCCCCTCCCTCTCTACGTTTTCAATGGCTCAGACGCCCTCACACTCCCTTCTTCAGTCAAATTTACTGCACAAATCCCCAAAATTGCGTATAAAATCCCCGATCTTGAGGCATTTGCCCAGCTCACCCTAACAGAAGTCGGCACTGGCGAAATGAAAGCCTGCATACAATCCACCCTTTCCAACGGTTGGTCTACTCACCAAGCCGGTGTATCTTGGAGCATCGGTGGTGTGGCTTTGCTTGCCCTCTTCTCCGCGGCATGGCAATCACTCCTCTCCGATTCCATGGCCCCCTCTCGTTTACTCGATCTTCTTGGGCTCTTCCAGACCATTGCCTCCTCGGGCTTCTTTGACCTCAACTACCCCGTTATCTACCGTGCTTTCACACTCAACTTTTCTTGGGCTATGGGACTTTTTGCTCAGTCGCCCACATCTTCTATGCAACGCAGCATCACCCGCATGCGCCACCTTACAGGAGGTGACCTTGCGGGTTCTAGTGCCGGAGGATCTGTAGCACTGGTCAACCGCAAGCTCAGTCCCTACAGCGCCCTTGTTTTCCCTTCATCCCCGATCTCTGCCGCTCGGGCTCTCCCCCGTATGGATCCGTTGTTGTTGATTCGGCGCGTAATTGCCCGAAGGGCCCCCTCTCCCCTTCATGCCATGCGCGACGTCCAAACTGTCACCTCACAGTCTTCCAATGTCCTCGATGCAGGAGTACCCATCTATGTAAATACCATCGGCATTGCCACGGCCAATACGTTCATGACTGCATTCTTTTCCGCTCTCATTCTACTCGCCATCACATTAGCAGTGCTATTGATGACTTATGGCGTGATCGCCCTGGCATCCCGCTACAAACACGCCCATTCGTCTTGGTGCAATGATGCCAAAACCCGCTTTCCTGTTTTTGCTCGTGCCTGGGGACTGCGGATCGTAAGTTCTCTTACGTACAGCCTGAAAATTTTAGCTGACGCAAGTTGCCTTCCAGGCTCTAATCTGCTTTTTCCCAATGGTCACGTTCGCCGTGTACCAATGGACCCTGAAGGATTCATGGCTCTCCACCCTCATCTCCGTCATTACATTCGTCCTCACTTTCGGCATTGTGGGTTACGCGGCCTCTCGCGTACTCCTATTCGGGCGCCGCTCTTCGTTATGGCTGCTGGCTGAGGATCTCCCCGCACATAAACCATTATACGGCCAATATCGCGTCCCGCGATATTCCTTCTTTTCCCTGCCCCTTTTCGCTACTTTCACCCGTGCAATCCTCATTGCGGCAGCCAAGGATAACGGAATCGTGCAAATTGTCATGGTTGTTTGTATTGAGCTACTCCTCTTGCTCTCTCATGTCGTGTTGAAGCCAGCAAAGACGCGTCGCGCCGACGTCCTCTCTATCTTCCTCTCCACGATTCGCTTTGTGACCGCTGGGTTACTGGTCGCTTTTATCGTACCAGTAGCTCTACCACCCATCCCACGCGTCGTGATCGGCATTATTGACCTGGTACTTTTCTCGATCGCAGTTGTGGTGATGTTCCTTAATACGTTATGGAACCTGGGACTGCAGCGTTTGTGGTCACGACAGTCATTTACTACACTGGGCAGTCGTAGCGGGACAGGATCTCAAGGATCGGTCGAAAGAGGCGCAGAGAGCGACATTGAAAAAGGCACATCGCGCCCGTTGAATCCGACCCCCACACATGGGCCGCTGGTTAATCCTGCGTTGAACGCGCTAGAAGCGTTATCCCAGCTCACTCCTACGACACCTTCCGCTGAGCCTTCTAGCGCACACTCGACGAATACCACAATGTCATATGGCGTACAGATTTCGAGCCAGTGGCATTCCTCTTCAACACACACATCACCACATACAGGCTTAGAACCGGCACATGGTGACGATGCCTCACCGTCATCACCATCGCATCTCTCGCATAATCGATTATCTACACTTGATGAAGCGCGGGCTTTATAGCACTTGTACAGGACACTGTCTAGACTTTTCATATCCGCACAACATTCATTCTGCTTCACGCACGGCTCCATCACACTAGCATTATTATTTGCATTTTACTTCTCACTGTTAATTATACTACCGGTTGCGACTGAATTTGTGAAGGGCAGACACTCATCGGACACATCAGTAGAATCCCTAGCAATGTATATCACTAACTACAGGCTTTGGACAAATCAAGTATTTATTTCACTAATTCTCCACGACAGCTCCTTTAGAGGTCTCAGTGGTCATGGCGTGCTAAGTGATGAGGATAAAATGTGGCAATTTGCCAGAGTCCGCCAGAGTGTCCAGGCATGTTAGTGGCATGATTGTGTTGATTGATTCCTTGCTGCACACACACAGACAAATCAGGCGATCAGATTACATATGAGCCACGTTTAACTAATATGAACAAACACTGGGGCACGAATCGTCTGGTGGCGTGACAACGCAAGGCAATGCGCCGGCGTCTCTCAAAATAGATCCACAGAGCCGAACCTCGGCAAGATAACGCCGACCACCTTGCTCTCAAAGGAGAGCAAGTCCCCACCCTGCGTCACGACGAGGTCCGGAGTGCCCGAGGCAACTCCTGTATCACCATAGAGCAGCCTTTCGAGATTCGTTGAAGCCAATGCGAGCGCCTGAGTCTTCGAGATACGGCCACCTGCCTCCAACGCTGCCTACATGCGGCATCGTCCGTCAATTTCCGCGGAGTTAAGACGAAAGAGAAATAAAATTTGATCAAGTGCACGCACCCATCCCACATCGAAACGCGTGTTTCGCGCACTGGACGCCTCTTCAATCCCAATGCCAACGGTGACGTTGTGTGCAAGGAAGAGGGCAATTTCCGTATCTCTGGAAAGCGGGGGACCGGGCAGCCTGTGAAAATTCGGTGTCAAATGAAGAAACGCCCGGGATCCAAGCCCCAATCGCAACCACGCACACTCTCCGCTGTTCCCACGTGGTAGGGAAAGGCCTAGATGGTTTGAAGATGATACCAATGTTCGCCTTCGCTATCTCCTCTACGAGGAGATGCGCCTCTGTTGCGCCGGCGATCGTCATGTGAATGGTTGCACCCGTCTTTTCCTCCACCTCTTTCTTGAGCACGATCAGTGTGGCGATCACGTCTGCACTATATGCCTCTACCACGATCGGAATCAGACCCTGACAAAGAATTCAGCGAATTGATGACAACTAAGTGGGATATGGACGGACCCTCGCGACATCCCTGAAGGGTTTTGGGATGTTAGCAATGAGGTCGTCGGGCAATCCCAACAACAAACTGCGCAATGCCGCGATTTGGGTGCTAATACTCGGCCTGGGGGCAAAGTGTCCGACAGAAACATGCAGCGCAGTGATCTCCCGGATGATCGCTCCATCGGCGAGCTTATGAGCCGCACCAGTGGAGAACGACGTGCCCAATCCGCCAAGGAAGCCGTTATGGGTCGGTGCGACGACGGCCTTGGTAACGCCGGAGCGGTAGGCCAACCTAAATAAAAGAGGAGGCGTTGGTTAGCATCCTATTAAAAAGAAAGCAACGAAACACAAACAGGGTATCGCGACCAGCGAATTGCAACGCGTCTATGGCATGGATAATAGAATGGTGCCCCCCAGCAAATTTGGGAACCCATCCGATTAGCGGGTCAAACACAGAACCGTCACCGGTTGACGGCTCGGCCTCGATCTCTTGAAGGCCAAGCGGTGAACCATATGTCAACAATCCCGGAGAGATTGCGCCGCCGTCTAGATCCACGACGCGGACTCGCTCGCCGTCGGCGATGTCGTCAAGGGAACAAGTAGCTTCTGCACCGAAACAGGTTATGTCGCCGTTTCGCACAACTACGACGCCAGCCTCGTCGCTCATTGCGGAGTACACTTCCGCAAGTTCGCCTTGACGCGGAAGGACGACATTATTGACGCCCACGAAAAGGACGGTGTCGGTGTCGGCCCTTTCAGGAAGGAGCGGGGGGAGTCCCTCAAATCTGACTGCTGCTTCTGCCTCATGATCAAAGTTCGGCACTTTTGGAAGCTCCTGAAATGATTCAGGCTTGGAAACGACATGTGGTGTGTCTAGTTGTGGGATTCCGTCAATGAAAACTTGAGCCGGCGTGGCGCCGAGTGCTAACGGGTGGCTGTCCCAAATGACTAAATCTTTCATTCCGTAAACCGTCAACGTCGGCGCCGTCCATATCGGGACAAAAAATTCCCGACTCACCAGCGTCCCAGCCTAGGGACAAAAAATAAATCAGGAGTGATTCTTTTGTACTACCTACAATGGCCATAATATGCACTTACCTTCTTTAATGTACCCGATACGGTGCTCCAACCCAAGGACCTCAGCAGGGAGGGTTGTCACGGCGGCGAGTGCCAAATTAGCTGGAAGCCCGTAGTAGTACACTTGCTGCGCCTCATACAGGAGGTATCTGGAATTGAGAACCGGATGATCGGACTGTGATAGTTATTATCAATTTACGATCTGGCACGCCACTACTATAAGTCGGAATGCATTTATCCACCTTGACGACGACGTTGAGCTCATTCTCCGACAGGATTCGCGCTGCGAACTCAGAGCCACGGTACGCTTCTCGCTTGTATCTTTAGGAGAAAAAAAGATGTCTCTTGTTGGTGAGGGCAACCGGATAAGTGGCTGAAACAGCAACGTACCGTGCAAGAGTCGCGAAGATGGCGACTGCGGGGGGATGTCCTGTACAACGTGAACAACACTCGTCCAACAGGCGTCCAAACCTTGCAAACCTTACCGTATGCGCGCTTCAACACGTCGGGAACTAAGTATGCCTCATGTGCATGGTGCACTGCCGCGATCGGGAACTTGAACTCATTGGAAAGCTATGGGATGACTGTCATCAGGTACCATCCTGGGAACTCGGCAACTAGATATTCGCACTCGTATCAGGTCGTCCAGGTCGACGGCTTCGTAACAGTGTGTCTGAACCTTGAAAGAGTCGATGATTCATGGCGTCTTGACAGGAAGATACGAAGAAACGCATACCTTGACTCTTCCTCGTAGTACATCAACCAGGGCCTCCCATTGCAAGTTCTCGGGAAATTCGCCCAAACCGGCCCACTGGCCAGCAAGAGCGGCGCTACAGTAGGCATCCTGCTGTTCTTTAATCTGGCGTGCCTTATTGTACCTGCATAGAATCCATTCATCACTTGTTTGAATAATAAATCAACTAAAACATACGCCTGTCGGAGCGCCCAAAAAGTGTCCATGCGAGTATTGTCGTAGTTCCGACCTGAAGGAACAAGTCAAGGAAAATATGCCTGAAGTCTCTAGGGAACGTACTGGGGTTTTCTCCTACAACATCCAGGGTAACGGTGAAACTATACCAAAGACCGAGAATACGTCCTTACCACATGCATGTCTGCCTTGGCATGAGAAGAGTGCAAACTAGTAGCCATGGAGTCACCCACTTCATCTGTCTCCATGGTATATGGCCACTGCTATGATGGGTGCCGTTGATCTCTTGGGGAGGTTCCAGGAGCATCGAGCTTGGCGAGCGTTCTTCCGTTTTCCGTAGTTTAATCGTAAACCCCTGACCGCCTTCCGGAAGGCGTTAGTTAAAGGCAAGGTAGACGGAACCAATGCGCTAACCGATGGCATTTGCGGAACCTGGCAGCACTAGGGCCGACGTGACACCGCCAGCAATGGACAGGGCATAAGAATCGTCGTGTGTGTTGAGACCATCGAGCGCACGAAGCCATGGTTGAATGGTTTCTTTGAAAGAATTGAGATCACCGGCGCCGTCGAGTGCAGGTGAAGAGTCATCGCCAAGATGTGAATGCGGGTCGACAATCCTGTTGGAAAGAACGCAGTTAATCAATACTTGTAGCGTGGAAAAATGTCGAGCTCAAAGCACACGCACCCGGGGGTAATCCAAGCACCGTGCACATCGACCACGTCGAGCTCCCCGCGGGCTATCATTCCATCCACCTCCAGTCCGAAAGCGGTGAGATTCACATTTCCAACGCCTTGGATGATACCCTTGTCAATAAAGACGTCTCCCTGGATGACTTGAGTCCCATTGTTATCGCCTGTCCAGACACGTGCGTTGTGCAAGAGTGTCGGCTTTGTACCAGGCACAAAGCGATCTGACTCTGTTCGTTGATGAAAGCTTGGAAGTGGGCCTACAGATGCTTTCAGAGAGGAACAACGCGCAAGAGATTTTTCAGCGTGCAGAGGACGTTGGTCCACGCGGCGAAACAGACCGCGAAAGACGCCGCCAATGAAATAGAGCTGGAGTCCAGCAAGCAGGGTGAGGATAAAGACAATTTTTGTCCTGAATTTCCGATGCGGCGTAGTACTGGTGTTCGCCCATTTGGTCATGGCCGTTGTGTGGTGGTCGCGATGGGAGTCGGTGCGATGCTGCTGGACGCGTGCACTTTGTGCGGACGCGTGCTGGCCACTGGCAGCAGCAACACACACGAGTCTGGCAGCTGGCTACGGGTCACGGTTATGTTTCCGTTTCCGTTCCGGTGCTGGTTCCCCGGTGAATCCCGAACCCCGTTTCACATCCTCCTTGATTCTCGTTCCAACTGTTATATTTTCATACAACTAATAACACCGGTTTGTATACACCGAGTATGCCGGCATATGATATGTAATGGGTCAAGAGCTGCTCTTGCAATGCCATGGAGAGACGATCCAAACAGTTCTATCTCACTGTCATGCAACCGCGCACGCAGCGTCCAACCTTGTATCGTCTTTTCATGATCATCTTTGGTATAATTGCGATCGTGGTCACCAGTTTCGTGGTCACAAACCATTTCAATTTACGGATGTCATGAGAATAGAAGTGACAAAAGCACGGTGAAAAGGTCATGGTTCGTTATTATACAAGGTCTTAAACATGAATACAAAAAGGAACAAAAGATCGAGGTACGATACAGGGTGGGGTGGGGTGGGGGGGGGCTAACCGGATATCGGTGCTGTGGTTGTGCCTTGTAGCGTTAATCCAGGAGTCGGGGCCCACGTTTCAAATTGTGGAAACACCCTCGGTCATCTAACAAAGGAATCAGAGAGCGCCCGTGTTTGAGAGTAGAATAACCGGGGTTGTGAGCACTGCGGTGCAGTGGTGCCAAGTGACGGAATGTGTCGCAAGCCGACGAAGAGCCGACGAATTGATGGCAGGCGACGTCGTGGATGGGGTCGTCGCACGAGACGGTAAGCGATGGTAAATCGGGTGAAAGGATGCAGTGCGGTAGTACGGGTTGTGACAGAGGAGAGCGGTATGGACGGGCAGTTACGATCATTGCAGATTAAGGAAGGAGGGCCGAGGGCTCTGCTCTGCTCTGCTGCTACCGTACCCGTCAATGTACAGTACGATTACATGCACTACAGTACACGGTTCACAGTACTACAATCTCGTGGACACAAAAAAGATAGATAATACGAAAACGTAAAGGCCGGAGGAAATGCCGCATACACTTGAGAACCCAGCAAGTCGGCTGACTGTGGACAGCCGAGTGAGTGGCGATTGGACTAGACCAGACCTTCGATTCAGCTCACATTGTCGCCCCCGGCACTCTCTCCTTCTCTTTCCCTTACCTCCATCATCCTCCCCTCTCATTCCGCTTCTCTGTGTCCTCCAGGATGTCCCCTTCTTCTACCGTGGTTTCCTCTTCTTCCTCGCTTTCATCAACAGTAAACCATAAACATCGCAAACGGTAACTTTCATTTTCACTCCCATTGGCGCCATCGTCTCAATCCCCTCCCCTACCCCGCGCAGTCCCTCAAGGAGTCAGCTGTTAAAGAATCTGGAGGTTCTGACTCATTCCTCTCCTCTCCCACCCTTCTCGTAGCTAATCAGTATCGTCCCGCACAGATCCTGGGCGAACTCTCAGCCCCACTTCCACCGAATCTTCCACCATCGCCGCCCGCTTCTAGGCCCTCCTCCCCCGCACTTCCCGCGAAACGAAAGCCCGAGCCCTATCATGCGTACGATCCCGTGAAGCGCACACGCGTGGACGAATATCCTGAAAAGTATATTCGTCATCAGGCACAACCTCCAAGCCGCTCTGAACCAGAGGAAGGCGAGCTACGTGATGATCCCTCGCCTCTCGCTTCTTCCTCTCGCCTTCCCCCTTCTTTCCCTCCTCCTTCTCTGCATTCCTTACCCATACAACGCCCCCGGAAGAACCTTCAACGAGGCGACCCGATATTCAATGAGCTGCACGACCGCTATCACAATTACGGTCGCATGCTTAAATACTCTGGGGACGCCCGCCATTGGTCTACTTTCTCTCCACAACATAAGGAATATCGCCCACTTCCAAATCCACCTCCACCGAACTCTCCCTATCACAAGCACGGTGCTCTCATTGCCCGTCTTGAACTTCTCGACGCCCTCATCTGCTTCACGTATTCCATATGGACCACCGACTATACCAAAGACGCGTGCATAACTGGCTCATGGCAAACTGCGGAAGCTTTCCTCAACTGGACCAAGAATAAGTGGACAGCCGAGAATGCGTCAAGCGAACGCGAAAAGGCATTCCTTGGACTCATGTAGGTATTTCCAACCCCTCCCCATACCACACGCTCACAGGGTCCCATCATGCCAGTTATATGATCGAGGCCTTCATTCATACACGCATGTTTGTCTTCGCGACCAAACAGAGTGCTGACAGGGAAATGGACAAATTGATGGCTCAGGCCCGAACGCTCGTTGAAAATATCTCCGCTCCTTCCGGTAGTGCTTCTGGAACGCCACTTACAGTCACACAGTCAACACCGCCGATGCTCCCCTCTCCTGCGAGCATCGTCGCAACAAGTAGTGCCAACTCCACGCCGACTAGTCGCCCATCCGATACACCGACCGCAGCAGGTGATACGTCCTCCACATCGACGGCACCTGCCCGACCCACACCTAACACCGCAGCTCGCTCACGAGAGCAGCCATTCCGTCTAGGCCATCCCCCACCGCCCGTCGCTAATTCTGTCTCTGTAGAGATCTCGGCTGCATTCACACATACACTTAGGACCCTGACTAAAGACGTGATGTGGGCATCTCATTGCATGAGACAGTCCCAGGCGCGTTTAACGCTTCGCACTTTATCCGACCATTTTCCGATTACCTTTACGCGTATCATCCACTCGTCCCTCTCGCACAATCAGGAATATGAACCCGACATCGAGGACGAAGAAGGCGAACTATTCTGGCCTGGTGCCCCCTCGACTGGCGAAGGGTTGGGCTGGGTGTGTCTCGTGGGAAAGGCAATGATTAAGGAATTCGGCCGAGAAATCGGGTATATGGGTTACGACGGCGTCGTTCCAAAACCCGAGTCATCATCCCGCCCTTCCACACAGCGTCGGTAGTTTGTGGCGTTATTCTGGTCTTGTTCTTGGGCGAAAACATCACGCGCGGCACTTTTACTGCCTGGGGGGTCTCTCTAGCCGATGCCCTCACCCAGATCGAAAAGACGGCAACATTTGATTTGCCACCAGGCGGCCCTCTTCCCAGTTGCCCCTATTTTGCGACACACACTTTCCTGCGGCGCGAAGTGGTTGATGCGTTATCGCGGATCTGTTATCCCTGCTGCCTAGTCGCTCATTCCACTCATTCCGCATCCTTCGCTCCGCATGGCACATCCTATTTATTCGCTTATTGCCAGACCCACGCTGCGCCATTTCTGTGGGCGGGTTCACCAAATCGGTTTTGGGCATGCCCATCAGGTCAATTTCTCCTATTCCCGGACCTGGCCTACTTATCTATCTATTATACTCTGGCATGCCAGATATCCTACGCTTTGTGTAATATTCCCCCCGCATCATGTTTCCTTATTCTCCCATACCCTCCCACGTAGCCGCCTGGGGTTTCTGGTACCCCGAGTGGCGTGCCACCGAATCCCCCC